>JAAIXI010000226.1:5323328-5564269 GCA_013403645.1 Heliconius nattereri | reverse complement strand
CCAGGCAACCCTGTTTTATAATCTTCAGAAAAAAATAAGCTTTAATTTGTATATAATTTATTAAAAAAACACATGAGTGCAAATTATAAATATTTAGTGGCATGTTTAAGCCAGGCAACCCTGGACTTGCGGCAGACTGAGAGCTGGCAACCCTTAATTTTCCAATTCCTTATGCGATTATCTTTCAAATGATGTGCGATTCATATAAAAACGTATGAGTGCGATTTTCTCCAAAAACGAGTAACGAAAAAATGTAATTAAAGGTGATTGCGGCAGGATTCTTCCAGGCAACCCAGGTGTAATCTGTTCTACTAATCATGTATTATTCATTAATATAGGTTTAATTAAGAAAACTGATACCTGCAAAGTTTCAACGGTGGGATCTCAGGTTATAAGTAATAAATACAATTTATATTTACAATATCTGTAATTATAATATTGAGCCTTGGGATATCGGAAAATGTATAAACGACTTTCAACTGAAAAATAAATTTCTTCGAAAACAAAGTAGTTCAAGGTGTCCAATACACCTATTTGCGTATTACAAATTACGATTACAAAGTACACTTTACTTGCAGCAATTATTACTCAACTGTTTCGAATTGGTCATATATATAGTTCATGGTAATTACTTTAAAAGATATGAGAAAATGGAAAAAAAGGCCATATTTAATGTTATACTTATAATATTGAATTTTATTATTTGTTTACATTTATGACCTTTTGGGGTTATGTAAATAAATAATTACAGAGACTTTCTTGGCTTAAAATATATGTCACAAAATTTTTTCGCCAGCAAATAAACTTTCTCTGTATGGCTATAATTATAATAAAACATCACTCAAACAATTATATACAACATTTTTGTAGTAAACCTTAAAGCCCTTTTTTTACAGTAGCTCAGCTCAGGCGACGCTCTTGGAGCTTATCCGCTACGTCACAGACCCCAAGACTACCTTGAATGAATGTGTTGCGTATGCGGTCAGACCGCGTTACGCCGTGTGGCGTAACGCCACACGGAGATGAAGATGCTGAGGTGGATGTGTATTCACCTCAGCATCTTCATCTCCGTGACGTGAAGCTCCTGAGTGTGCCGAGATAGTGCCGACCAACATTCGCTGCCGTATAAAAGAACCGGTCGGATAATGCTCTTGTATGCCTTGCCTTGTTGGCAAATGCCGGGATTAATTTCCCGGCTTTTACCAGGATTGGCCTTCCTGCTCAACCTACTCCAGTTTGTACGGTCTTCATCAGAAAAATAGACTTTGCACAATTCCGCGTTTTGCGTCAAAGTTTATTGTTGAAAGATTTATGGTCACGATTAATTATGTATTTTTTTAGGACCTTAACGAACGAACGAACGCTACGGTTGTAGGTTTTATTCCCTCTTAAGGGGTTATGGATTATTTTTTTTAATATTGATGCTGAAAGAAAAATACTGTACAAACGATTAGTAAACGAAAATTATTTAAATTCGATTTCAATTCGTTTGCATGTGGAAATTGGATACCTATATAATCATATATTGGTATATATATACTCTTATTTATATGAGAGAAAAAGAAAATGATTTGCCTTAAATAATGTGGGTTGTCTATGTTACCTACTTTAGAATTTTTATGTAAAAATACCGAAAAATAAATACTTAATAATTAATTTAATACTGCTCATTGGGTTAAATTTACTAGAAAGTCTTAAATAAATGAAGCTTGTTCATATTAAAACAAAGCATCATTCATATTTGACGCAATGTTGATTTCGGTATACGTTTGGGCAAACATTCAAAATTCAGGTAATGAAGTACTTCACCAAACAATAGATGTATGTACACAGCTTTTCCAGGTGTGTTTGTTTTGCACGAATTTATAATATCAGGCCTCTTTCTTTTGCTTTCAGAAGCAGACGAAAGGTTCTGGCGGTGGAGTAAAATGAAATTCTTAAGTGTGTTTTGTGTTGTGTTATATTTTCGGTGTGGAGGTTAGTAAGGGTCTTAATATTCAGATTTTATAAAAAGATTGACATACATTTTGTAATGGTCAAATATTTAACTAAGAAATCTTTTAAAATCATTTCTAAATATTTTTTAGATGTACGAAAAATGTTTGTATTTTATAAAAATATAAATAAATATTGACATAATCAACTTATACAGCATACCTTAAATATTTCAGATTTCTTTGAATTACATAATAATGTTCTAAAATCTCAATATAAAAATCAGGGATCTATCCAATTTGATTCACAGAGAAATATTGACAGCCCTTCTTTAAATAATGGTTACAATAATTTTCGTGAAAGTCAAACAAAGGCTAGATTTGTGGGCCGGCTTAACCCCGCAGAGGTTCAAGCAAATCTAAGGTTCGAACAACCACATATTTATCCTGAATATATTAACTCCCATCAATTCAATCGCATCTATGAACAACCATTAAATCAACAAGTAAATCCTAAGCTTGAAAGTCAGTACTTTCAAAATCCTCAAGAATTACGTTCCGTATATACAAATCCTCAAGAGTTACATTCTGTATATAGAAATCCTCAAGAATTACG
Source organism: Heliconius nattereri (assembly GCA_013403645.1). Taxonomy (NCBI): domain Eukaryota; kingdom Metazoa; phylum Arthropoda; class Insecta; order Lepidoptera; family Nymphalidae; genus Heliconius; species Heliconius nattereri. The sequence goes on along the minus strand of JAAIXI010000226.1, from coordinate 5,561,719 downwards.
TTCCGTATATACAAATCCTCAAGAATTACATTCTGTATATCCAAATCTTGAAGAAGGAAGATTTAATGATGCACAACTTGCTCGAAGTGAAGTAAATTCTGGAGCACACTTACAATTACAAAGATCCTTGAGCTATGCACCTCAGCAGCAATATAAAGAATCTGCACAACATATTTTAGGTATAAATCAAGAAGTAAAATCTGTTATGTATCCTCACAGTATAAATACACAGTCGATCAATAATGGAAATATAGCACCGATTATATCCAATGCAGACACTGAGCTTGAATTACAAGGAATTTCTCCGGAGCTTATCCAATCTATGATCAATCAGAATAATATGAAATTGAAAACTCTTGACTCCGTACAGCCTCATGTACCCTTGCCAAATTCATATGAAAACGTTAGAAACCTTGAAAACATAGGATACATTGAAAATAGAAAACCGTTTTATAGTAGTGAGTATCATTCCGACCAGAATGCAAGATTTGAAAGTCCTTCTGCAGAGGTACTATATAATATGAAGAAAGCTTTGCCTTATACTATTAGAAGTCAACAGCTGCCAAGCATTTCACAAGGTAATTATTTATTGTTTTTATCCATTAAAATATGAAGTATAAAATGGCATTTTCTCTGTAATCTTTTTATAGAATTTATAGACAAAACTTAAGAAACACAAATATTTTTTCAGATGATATAAATTTCAAGAATATTGTAGCCAATACAAGAAGAATAGAAGATATAATTAGGTCAACACCACCAGTAAAACGTTATATGATCATCCACCCGAGTGGAAGAGTAGAGCATGTCGATGATATTGAAAAATTAACTAAAATACATCCAAATTACAGGATGATCAAGTCACAAGATGTGCTTAAGTATATAAATGGTAAAACCATAATTCCAGAACTTCAAGCCCCGCAGCCAAAAATGACTCTACCTATTAATAATTATCAACAGATTTCTCCGATCAATCAAAAACAATATTCAACAGTGGAACAGCAAATAAATAAAATGATACCTTCACAAAATTTTAATACACAAATAAATGACGAGGACACGGAAGCAGAAACATCAATAGTGCCAAACAAAACTAATGTGGTAGTAAGTAAAATTCCTCTTCCAGCAGATGTAACTAGCAAAAAAGCTATTAGTTTGCCAAGTAACAATAGTCAACAAAAAGTAAATAACCCTCTGAGTAAAGGAATAAGTCAAAACATTACAAGTGTGTTACCCAGTGAATTGACTATAACACATTCTTTGCCAATTATTAAAGTACAAAAAATTCCAAATATCCAACGTGCATCTGAAAATTCTACTGATAATTTTCCTACTCAGAATCAGCAACAAATTGCCTTAGATGTTGATTTAAGTGCTGAGAGCAATAAAAGTGGCACAGATGGTATATCAACACAACCTCATTGTGAAGTAGAAATTTGCACTAGCGAAGAGAGTAGTGAAGAGAGTAGCGAAGAGACTAGAGAATACGATTCAAGTAGTTCCCCTGTTTCTGAAATAAGCAGCGTACTTCAAGTCAATGGCGATATTTTTGATGTCACAATGTCAGAAAACTCTACTCCAAGTCACAGTCGTGAAAATGTTATTAACAACATTGAACCTCTTACCAAGCCAGATATTGGTATTGAATTCAATATTAATCATGAGATATCACAGAATTTGAATAATAATGAGTCTACAACTAACGTACCTGAAGCAACAGCTCCATTAATATCATTTCTTAATGAAACCGAAGTACCAATTAATGAACAATTGAGTGCAAATACAAGTTCTACGAGAAAAGGAATTTCATTAGAAGGAGAAAATATAACTCGTGAGTACACATAATATATTTTTGTTTTAATATTATGGGTTAGCAATTACAATTAATTATTTTCATAATTTATTCAAAAATGTTTTATAAGTATAACAAAAAAATACAGTATAAACGATAATTGAACGATGAAATGTCTGTAGAGTTTACTACGTAAAATGTTGAAGATACGTGACTATATGAAAATATAATTAAATGAAGTCATATTTAAGCTTTATAAATGTATAAATATTTGCAGCGTCCTCAGTAAATACGTCGAACAGCGGTGGGTTTTTGTTTCAAGCTGATGATCTTTTCTGGGAGAATATTATGAATAGTGATGATGCTCAAAAGTTTTATTTCTTGTTTCTTCCACCGAAACCAAGTGTTATCGAGAAAGAGACAAAAACAACGATATATACTAATGGCACAACCGTAGAAGAAATCAGCGAAACTAGAGACTTGGGTAAGAAAAATATATCATAAATATAAATATGTATTAATTAAAATGTTATTTTGTATAAAAAATTATTATGTTTTGTGTGAATTCCTTTAGTTATAATCCTTATATAAATATTTTTTTTCGTTAATTATATAATTTTTATTTCAGATGGTGTACCAACTGTAGAACGAACTATTAAAGTCTCGCATGCTAATAGTACTGTCATAGATGTATAACAGACAATTTTCTAATTAAGTTAAAATATTGTAAGTTTTACAATTATTTTAAAGAATAATATATAATTTCTAGATAAATAATTACTGCAAAATATAGTTTATCTAGAAAATAAATTAAGAAAAATAGAAAATATTAGCTTGTTATTTTATTTAATCATAATAGAATATCAAGTTATATTTTTTCTACAAAATACACAGTAAGTATTTAACGGACGACAAAGAGGACGACTAGTCTAATGTATATCTTCATTTCTTCGTTCTGGTGTAGAGGAAAAGCGTGGCGTTGAGTCTTGAGTGGCTGGAGACATTGCGTGTTGCCAATGAACACGCAATGTCTCCAGAATTTGGCGAAAAGTGCGGAACGGAGGGTCTTAATAGGTTCTCTTTGCCTACCCAGCTGTTTACGGGATACTGAGTGAAGCTGATTTATGATTAATTCATAGTCTAAAGGGTGAGGACGAAAATCTTAATATGTTAACATTTTTTTATCTATATTATTTAAAACAATTTTACAGTGTTATTTAAATTTTGTAGACTAGTAGGGTAATAAATATTTTGTGTTCGTCAAATAAACCACCAATAATCAAAACTTTTTAACTATGTAATAATGTATAATATTATATATAAATAATTTATATAAAAATTTCTTAAATTGTAAACACTAAGCTAATTGCCTTTATACTTCCATTTAATTTACTTTATATATCCTTAATTAAATAAGGAAAAAACAGTATTAAGTGATAGTTACCATAAATAGACATTATTGAATATGTGTTTATTAAGATATAATATATTATGTACGTTGAAAATTTCACGAATGTTTAGCTGTAAGATAAACTATTAAATAAGTTAAATATTTTACTGTTCCTTTTTCTCTTTACGCATTTCGAAAATCAACATTTCTTTACATTTATTAGCACAGCTCAAAGTATAACACGATTTAAATATTTAATAAAATAATATCGATTGCTTTAAGTTAATACGTATTTGTATTTTATTATTATCACACTAAACACTTGTTGAAACAAAAGAAATGTAACAGACATTTTATATTGACAATAGGAAAGACAATGAATATTTTCGTACATGTGTACTTAGTACCACTTATTGACATTCTACTTTTCTTTGAATTTTCCATTACTTTTAATAATTAAAAGTGACTAAAATTAAAATTTTCAGACTAAGCCGAATGTAGTTCATTCTAGTTATTTTTTTACGCATCCACTCATAACTGTAAATTCCTATATAATAACGCAAGAGGATCGGACAAACACAAACACCAATTTCATAAAAAAGCAACTAACTTTCTTGATACCGCTACATGCTCTTTTTACTTGCCTAATTAATATAAACTATTCGACAAAGAAACATAATAAATATTACTTAATATATAATGCTTTTTATAAAAGTTTTACTGAACTGATAATGATCGGTGACAAAAATATTTAATAGAAATTACTGACCAACCAACATTGTCAACGCCTGTCTAAGTATATCGCGGAAGATTTTCGCTTGCAAGGAAGTAATCTGTCCGTCTATACTGAATACTATTACAGTATAGTAACTGAAGTTTTTAATACTCTTAGGTCTACGATAAGTGTTTTTACAATTATAGTAAAATACTATCCCCACTAATGTTCCTAAGAGTATAATCAAATTAGTATTATTTTGCCACTGCGGATACTATCTGTGTTTTGTAATTGAAAAACGGAGAACGGAGTGTCTCAACATTATGTTCCCTCTGCATATCCTGCAGTGCGCGGGATACAGCGTGAATCTGATTTGCTTTTTTATAATTGAAAAATCCAATATTCAGAAATACGAAAGTAATATTTAAGATGCATATATATTTTGAATTGAACATTCCGAATAGAAACATTTCTCAAATTAATGGAACTGAGGCCGAAGGAAAATGTAAGACGACTTGGCAAAATCCTTTCTAATATAAAATATGTTAGTGAAGGTCTGACGATAAATTATATGGCTTGTGCTTGTTGAATAGCTGTCTAGGTAACAAGGAGAAGGCGGGTCGCTTATATTGCGGTGTCATGCGATAATCAGTCGGGAATGTTTCTTTTAGCACCGAATTTGTAAGAAGCGAAAGAAATATTAATTATATAAATTGAAAATCGGATTGAAATTTATTTCGTGATTTTTATTTTTGTAGACTAATAATATAACTATTACTTAGATTTTTTCGATGTCGTATAATATGAGTTAAATATTATATTTAAATATTAGTATTAGTATTGTAAGTTTTAATAAAAGTACTATAACATTTTGTAAGATCCTTTAAAAGACTTAGTAAGATGTTGGGCAGATTATTTTACGTGACTTTTTTGAGATACTGCGATTCTGAAAGTGTATTATGCCTTGGTTGGTGACTTCCACTTCGTTTACATATATTGTTTTTTTATACAGGTATATCTAACTCTGTAAACATTTATTTTAATATTGTCTAATCATTGATTGTGAGTCTTACGGGGGAAATATTACCTAATATTTACTTACAATAATTATGGATTTTCATTGATCTTGTTCACTGAAAATTGGCGAAAGGTTTTGACACCTATGTTATATGACATGTTTGGGTGAAAAGTGAAGAGTGAAGTATAATGGAAAACAATGCGTAAAAAATAAGGCAGATAAAAAAAATACTTAAAGCATTTATTTAAGTATAGGTAATTCATGGGTGCCGTAAATTCTAGCATGGTTTTAGCACCATTTATCATGAAAAGGGAAACTGTACTTCGAATACCGTGCCGAAATGCGTCTGACAACCGACATTTAATTAAGTGGCATTTCGTATAGTTATAGTGCCAAATGGAATGGAATATATTATTATCATGTTCAATTTAAATACTTAACGATTGGCTTAAAATCAATTTTTTATTGATATTTTTTGATTTTTTGTGCTTTTAACTTTAAACCCTTTTATGAAAGGTATAATTTTTTGTCGCTGCGATTTAATACATTTTGTGGTGCAGGTAAAAGGAACCTAATTAAAAACCATTATATCTCTATCTTCCACGCCCTCAGAGCTATTGTGACGCAGTATTGACTTATTGGTCAAATCGAAACCATTTTTAATTACAAAATGCTTTTAAAATTTTTGTTAAATAAAAAAAACGTGAAAGGAACAAATAACAAAGTAAAAAATAATTCTAACATACGTTAGGGCCGAAGTTGAATGGGACCTCATTTGTTCACGTTATTAGGGAAATGTTCCGTATGGCTACGAGTGTTTGCTACGGCTCTAATCTTATATTTTTTTGTATCCCACATATGTTTGGACTTAGCAAAATGTTTATTTATTGATATAATAGCCTAAAAATTTAAAATGTTTCTGACAATGTTTTAATCATTAATTGTTTTTAACTTTAATATTTATACTTCAGTTTTGAAAGGAAAGTATAATTTAATTTGTGATGTAATGGTTTTAAATATTTTTTTTATTCATATAGTAAAAGTATTTTTTCAGAATTTGAGTGATTTTTACTCTTTTACTGCTATACAAACTGTATACCACAGCAGTGTTCTTTCTATTCAGTATCATAAAAAACTTTATTTACAATAAAATATTTAGTATTCATATACCTATTCTTATATTCTATAAATTCTATGTAAAATAATACAAATCGTATTGGAAAATAAATTCACATAATTCTTTGATTTATGGAAACGTCACGAAGGCCTTTGTTTTTGTTTAACTATCGCTGTTGGTGAATCCTGTTTCTGACAAACGATAAAATTCTCTTACATTTTCCATTCACTGGTGATAATTCAATTGTGGACGGTGAAAAATATTTGAACTTACGTTAAAAATATTCTGTTAAATGAAACGGCACAAGCCAATAATGAAAATTAAAGAAATATTCATTTCGCTCAAATATCTATATGAAAAACTCTGCCTGTATTATGATTTTCGTCTGTTACATTGTATTTGTCTGAATTTATAATATATCTTAGAGGTCGAGGTAGCTCTGGCTGCAAGTATAGTGGGTAAAATGGAGATGGTTTTTTTTGGCCTTCCTCAGTATTGGATCATCCATTAGATTTTTTTTTAATTTAAATCAGTGATTCCTGTAAAAGTGCCTTTAAAAAAGCACAAAATTCTTATCATTATAACATTAGTATAGATTTTCAGATAATAAAAGGTTTAAATGAAAAATATAAGCTAGTGCGTATCTAATTAAAATGGGAATATTTTTTTTTATTATTTTAATTTCGAAATAATAGCTATTGTTGATTATATGTTACTATAATAGCTACTGTTGAGTTTCTTGCCGGCTCTTCTCAGCAGAACTGCCTTCCGAACCGGTGGTAGCTTTTTGTTCATATGTTCATTCGACGATTCAAAAGTGCTTATAATAATTGCCTATTTGAATAAAGAATATTTTGAATTTGAATTTGAATTTATGCATTAGTAACGTTCGTTCCTTTCTTTTGTTACGTAAAGCATTTACAGTTTCGCTCATTATTTCATTCACTATTCCTGCTTAATTGCTTGTTTAATGTATTATTCGTTTATTTGTTTATTAGTTGTGCTCTAATACATTATATAGTTTTAATTTTTATTTCTATATATATTAATAGTGACAACCGGCATAACAAGGCAGTATCTGTAAATTGGGCGGAAAACAGAAGGTCTTAACACTATGCTCTGTAAGTACCTTGTATACTAACAACAAGTCACTAAATTGCAACAAGTGTTTATTGTATTCACTAAAATAACCGGTCTAAGGACTTCTTGTATATCATTTAGAAAAATAACAGCCCGCATCGGTGTCGTTATACCGAGTATAGCCATCATTAAAATCCCTTTGTTTCCATCAGCGCGCAAATAGGCACTTTCATTCGTATTTAAAAGCATTTCAGCTATAATAAATTTTTGTATTATAATTCAAAATTTCATTTGATTCATTATAAAATGAGAAAGAAAAAAGAAATTAAGAAAGAAATATAAAACATAATATAAAATGAAATGATGTTTTTAAAATATATAAGTTATTTTTAACTCACCTATAATTAGTATTATAAGCCAAAACTAACTAACAAAAACGCGTATAATAAGAATTTTATCAAAATATATATTTTAAAAAGGTAGCTAAGTTCTATATTAATATGCACTTCTTGTCTTCACCGACTGAATTGAGGTCTATTGGGTTCCAAGTGTAGAGAGAGATAATCGTGAAATTTATTTAAAGATTCACACACAAATTAAAGCTCAAGTGTAATACAATAAGTAAAACCAAATAAGTGCGAGTCAGACTCACCGATCGAAGCTTTTGTGCTGAAAGTTTCGAGCTGGAACTCGGTTATTTAATTATTAAATATATACATATAACAGTAACAAATAATAACCACTCCGTATTGCTTATTAACACTGCGCAATTGAAATTGCAATTGAAATTATAGTACGGCTGTTCTCGGAAAATTATTTCACTGAATTGAATTATTTTAAGAGTATTTAAATTTGTTAAATGCTGACAGGAGCTACGTAGAAATTGGTAATATTGATATCCACTATATATGAGCGACTGCTTTTCAATAATTCTTAATAAAAACATGGATTACATGAATTTATTTGCTTTTGGATGTTGTTTATAGAATTAATACATTTAGAGTATAATACATTACATACATACATTTAGAATATAATATAATTGACTCACAATTATCTGCTAAAAATGAAGCATCAACATCGTCATATTAAATTGTAGTAAATATTTTTTTATACGTTTTCTAAAAAGTATTTTTTTTCCTAAGAGCAGAATAACATTTAATAATGTTTAAAATAAAAAAGGAAAAAAAAAGAAGAACGATATAGAATATCTCTTACCAATCGGAAAAACTTTTAACATAATATAATTAATCACAGTAAAAAAGTAAAACCAAAATTAGTTTTTATTTCAACGGGAATGTACAAGAATTTTGTAAAGCGAATGTTGTAAATTTTTTTTTTGCTTATGAGGCGTATTCAAAGCGTGCACACTCGCTGATGCCAAATCCGTCTGCACCTACATTTTAAAACGATTTTTCCTTTTTATGTAACTTCAAAATGAAACGAGAAAATAAAATTATGTGCCGTAATAAGGACTTGTTTCGGAATTATTTTAGTAATTTAATTTCTTTATCCTATTTAGGAAAAATTTTGAATAAATTCTGTTCATAGTAAAACTAAATCACTCCCAACTCTAAAATGTTATACGCTTGTTACTTTTAAACTAGTAATGCTAGACAGTATGTATTCATAATAAATATTTTTAGGGATCCGTGACCAAAGGTTAAAAAATAACCAAAGGAAAAATGAAATTCGGCTATTTAGTTATTCAAAATGGTTTTAACAATTTATTCTTAAATACAATTTATACATTGGGTGAATCCAACTTGTGGCCGCAGCATATTTCAAAAGTGAGAACGCGGAAACTTGCTTTGAAACATTCTGAAACTGTTTCAAGCATAAATGTAAATTTTATCCCATAAATAGTTAATTCTAAAAGTTTCTTTATCAAGATACAGCTTTACACTTCAAAGAACTCTTGATTTTTAACATCACTCGACCCATTTAGCTTAGTACATGATTTCTAAATCTATAGGTAACTATAAGCCTATTTACATACAGTGAAATTAACTGTAAGCATATACTTATTTCGGTTGCCTCGGGGCAATGATGTAGAAAACTGTAGAAAACTGTAGAAAGAAATATTGCGGCCTCGTTAGACCGAAAGTGGGGAACGGAGTGGACTTAACAATAGGTTGTCTCTGTCTTCACCAAAAAGTTGATTTTTTTAGTATTACGATATTTAGCAATGTTTTTTAATGAAAGAATAAGATTTATATTTGTAAATCGTTCGAAACGTTCAGCAGAAAGTGGGCAACGGAGTGCAGTAGCGTAGGCAGAGGGAACCTAGTGTCAAGAAACACTACGTCTCTCTCTCTCTCTCTCTGCCTACGCTGCTATGTGCAGGATACAACATGGAGCTAAAATAACAAAGATGAAACCAGAGTGCTTCTGTCACGTTTGCTTGAAGTCAAAGCTGCATCGGATTTCGCGTTTCTAAAGCTAGAGAAAATGGATATCGGAGTGATGCTCCAAGTTCTAAAGAATAATAAAGGTAATACAAAGACGGAGTAGTTATTCTACATGCTACCGTCATTCTATATATAAGTCATACGTGATATTAGCACTATCATATGTAATATTTTTATAAAGAGCGGGGTTGTGAATAGATGTGACCTTTTGTTAAATCGGTCGGCATATTTATACATTAGACGTCTTGTCGGTCACTGAATTTCTCGCCCACTTACAGCAATATAGAAAAATCTTAATTATATGATGTAAATGTAACTTCTAGTGGTCGCCTGCATGTTTGTTTTCATGAACTATAAAATAGAAGATGATATTTAATATTTAAATTTCCTCGATCTGGTAACATGGCAAAGCACGTACTGTACACACAATGACTCCAGAATTTGGCGAAAAGTTGGAAACGGAAGTTTCTTAATGGGAATGGAGTATCTTAACACTAGGTAACCAGGTTCCCTCTGCCTACCCTGCTATGTGCGGGATACACCGTGCAAAAAAAGGTGTAGAACTCATAATGAAGTTCATTATCGACTTGTTGCTGGGGGCGCTTCTCAAACTTATTAGTTCAAAGTTCTAAACTTGGCTATTTAGATTGTGGCCACGGGTATAACATAAACTTTGGTATCGCCCCGACATCGACAGTTCAATACGAATCCCTATTCGATGTTGCGCGAGATCAAAATAGTTAAATTTATTTTATTAGCTGCTGGCAATTTAGTTCCTCTTGTGTTGTAATGTAATGTAATGTAAGTTTCTATTGCTTCTAAGCTAAATATATATATATTATGACGACAGAAGTGAGGCCTTAAATGGTTTCTGTGCCTCAATTGTCAAAATTATGTATTTTTCTTTTTCATTTTAAAGACTTTATTATGAATATAATATTGACAATAAAATATAAATTATCTAGAAACGAAAAATAATTTATTATTATGTTAACCCCGAAACTATTGAAGAATTCATAAAGGTGCCATTACTAACAAAAATAATACTATCTGTAATAGAAAAAGATGGTCTTATAATTTGATAAATTGAATACTTATTAGGCTTTCAACTTTCCTCTGGAACTAAAGTATATAACTTCTTAATCATATTAAAAGAAAAGTTTTGTTATTTTATAGATGTTTGCTACGCTAACTTGGCGCTGGGGTAAAGTCTTTTTACACAATTTTTTTAGCTTCAATCAGTATTCAATACATAAGGTAGGCAGAGGTAACCCAGTGCTAAGACAGTCTGTTCTCCTTAAGATTCTTCCATTTCCCACTTTCCCCCGAATTCTGGAGGCATTGCGTGTTTAGTGGTGGAACTCCACATCTTTCTTTGCTTTGTTACCAAATCGAATAAATTAAAATATTAACTGGCCTTTATTGGACTTTACACTTATTGAATTAAGAGAATTAAATTAAAAGAATTTTGAATAGAATTGAATTAAAAGAATTAAAAAAAAGTACACTGGACTTTTCTATTTTCATCCATTTTAAGAATGAGTTGGGTAAATAATATGAACAAATATAGATTTTTAACATTCCCCCGAGTAATATTTGAACCTGTAACAATACGACTTTTTCAGCTTCACCTCAAAACATTCCATTCTTTTGTTGAACAACGCGCCGACATCTCTAATTCAATATCACGTATACTAGAGTCGTAAAATTAAAAAAGAATATTTCTTTGAAGGACGCGCTATATTGGAAGTACCTACGTAAAAGATATTATATTAACTTATAATTCTTAACAAAAACAAATTGTTGTTAGTTCTAAAGAAATAAAAAGTGTAATAGTGCTTATAGTCAGCAAGTTAAGACTTTATTACGTTGAGAATGAGAAGAAACAACGTAATTTCACGTTAACTGTGGTGTTATAAATATTTATAGAATCATGGAAATACTACGTTGTTTAACGATATTGGTTCAGTTCGTTGATACATATGAATATTAATAATAATAATGACTACTATCACATCTTAAGAGGCTATCGCTTAGCTGTTGGATCAAGAACCGGATACAGAAGGCAGTGTTACTTGAGACGGCGCGTATTGTGCGGAGGTTCCTCTCTCTGGAGCCCTAGCCATCGATGGCTTGGACCCTTCTCCCGCTCTCGGAAGAGTGATTTTTTATATTTTTAAAAGTATTTTTTTTATAATAATTTATATTTAAAAATGTAAAATTTATCCTCTTGTATAATAAAAGTCTACATCACTACTATTATAAGATACTATTCATAACAACTGCATTTAATAAATGTATGGATATAATATGTACTTAGATATAAAAAAAATACATTAATTTATTTAAATTTTTGATATGCATTAATTTTACCATACGGTGAAATTGAATAATTTTTTGAGATTTTTTTTATTTCTCTCGCATGTTAAGATAATTTAATTCATTCGGTTCGATATTCAAACTGAAATGTCTACTGAATTGATGAGAAATGGATAACTTTCGTTATCCTTTGGGCTTGGGGCTCCTTTCAAAAAAAAATCAAATAAGATTTACGCTCGCACTGACCTTTTCAGTCGAGCACATTTCAGTTGCCTCAAGATAGCCTCAGAGGGGAAAAAGTGAAATATCTGACATATAATACAAAAACATAAAACAAAATATCAGGATCATTCATAACAAAGTAAAAGAATACATTTTATCTTTAACATGAAAATAGACGTCTTACAAATGGTTGTAAGGTTCCCTTGAGGGAATAAAAACGGTAAACACGTCAAATGTAGTATTGTTAGATATTGAAAAGGATAGTAAAGATTTATATTCACTTATCTGAAGATTTAACGCGAGGTGAGATATGTTATATATGTTGTACGTTTTTCTATGTGTTACCGAAAAAAAAAATTTTTTTTTGTTTTGAGGGTTCAAAGATGACTAATGTAACTAGTAACTGAGCTTTGTAAAACACACATATTATAAACCACAAAAAAAATACTGTAAATAAATAAAAACGGGACAGCAAGTCTGTCTTTCACAAAACCAGAAAAATAAAGACTACACGACTGGTTTAAAAAATGTATTCAAAATAAACTTTATTTAACAGATATCTAAAGAACATTTCAATCGATGTTCCCATATTCATCCAGTTTAAGCACGATAAATGTTACCGTAATTATTGGGAAATGTAGCTTAGGCCATTTGAGGTTTACAACTTGCCCATTTAGAGCTTACGGAACGAAAGTTTTGTATTGACGATAGTTCTATTTAGATCCGTTTCCGGCAAGTATTAGGTGCGAATAATTGCAAAGAGATACTAAATTCATTTATATTTTTTATGGGCAATATTTAAGTAAAATGATCAGATGATAATACTTTGTAAATAATATTTAATAAAATAAATCACACATATTTCACGCAGGGTAGAGGGAATTTAGTATTAAGACACTCCATTCGTTTCGCACTGGTGGAACCCAATACTATTGTCTGTCTTCCAGAGCTGAATTAAACTCACTATATAAGAATCAAATGCTGTCAAATAAATCAATAGGTGTTCATAAATAAATCAATACTTTTTCATAAAAGTAAAGTGGAACGAGCAATATTTATTTAGGCAGGTATAACAAGATGACCATAAATATTAAAAGCCGTAAAAACATTGAACGTGACTTTGCTGATATCGAAATTGTTGTTTATTGCTTATAAAATATTCAATACACGAATACTTTTTTAAAGGTATTTTATTCTATTACAAAACGAGATTTATCTTTTTTCGTATATACTTTCATAATTTCTTAGACCTTTTATATATGTCCAATAATATTTCCTTTATATTTCTGAATATTAGAATTCTGAATATTTCCTTTATATTTATATTTTTTGGAAATGCTAAACAAAATTCGAATACCGAACTTTTGTATGTTTAAAATTCGATGTATAATTTATAATTATTTTACGTATTAAAAAAAATACTAAGTTTACTTAATAGGATATATTTTTAATCTAGATTAAAAATATCAAAATATCTTTACATACTCAGTTCTGGCTTTTGTCTTTTGAATTTATATTTAAATTTGCACTAAAAGCATAACATATATACATAAGAAAAATACTAAATATATGACGGTAGTATATTATATAATAAATTACAACTTTATACTAAATTAGATCTAAATTAAGTATGTATATACTACTAAGCCTTATAGAGCGTGGTTATTGGCAAACATAAATGCTACTACTTACGAAACTCCGTCCTAATGGACGAAGTTTATATATATTTATGTAGTTCTCTATGTGTTTTTATAGATAAGCAATTTTGGAACAAAGTTGTTTTTTTTTGTAGAAAATTTTGTTTTTGTAGAATTCAATATGATAATAAATTGAAATAATAATTTATTATATTATTGAAGAAAAAGATGTAGTGTTTTTAGTACTAAGTTCTATTTGTGCATCCTGTTACGCAGGAAAAGCGTGAAGCTAAAAACCCATTTCAGTATTTTATTGCACTAGCCTATAATAAAAGCGGGTTAATAGTATTAAATAAAAACAGACGGCAAAGGGAACGTAGTGTTAAGACACTCCGTTCCCCAGTTTCCGCCGAATTCTGAAGACATTGCGTGTTTCGCCTCGATACCAGAATGAAGAAATGGAAATAAGTTTAAATAATAATATAAGTTAATATTATCATATCTCCTGAATTTCAATGCGTAGGCAGATAATCTAGTGATCTAATATCCATGAAAGACGGAAGCTGTACACTCAGATTTCATTAAGCAATGCTCACTCCGGTCGTGAATAAAGTGAAATTGTGGTAAACATCTTTATAATGTGAGTAGTGTGTGGCTTTATGGGTAATTTTATTGGAAAACCGAATGTGAGGAGAATATCGCTCATTACAAGTCGAAATTATTAAACAAACAAGATTTTTATTAAAGACGCGCAAAAACATTTCTACAACTAGATTTATTAAGGAGCCATAAATAATATCTATTTCCATATTTAATTAATGGTATTACAGATATTAAATATATTTTTTATTAAAAGGATAATGCGTGTATATGATGTTCCTTTGATGAAACCTATTTGTGGTAAAGTAATATATGTAATGAAATAGAAGCTTTATGTTTAATCAATAAAGCAATCATGGCGCGCGTGGAGCGGTAGTAGTTGTAGTTGTTAGATCTAATAATCTGTGTGGAAGATATTGTTTATTAATACATTTGCTGGGCTAATTAGTTATAAAGTTTCATTATATTATGTAATTATTTTAAATACATATACTTTAAAATAATAATAAGTTTAAATTTTTATTTTTGTATTAAATGTATAGACTTTTATCCTTATCTCAATGAAGGGCAGTTCATTCTCTAAGAATACTGCGTTCTAAAAGTGTACAAATAAATAAGGGATTTTTTTAAGCTTATAATATATGCGGGCTACATAGTAATATATTTCGCTACCCTAGAAATCAACTTGAATTGAATTTTAATAGTTTAAGACTTTTTTAAATAAATCCTATAGAGGTTTTTTCAAAATTCTGACGAGAACGGAAAAAAGCTAATTTTTACGTCTTACCTCATAAAGCCTACTCAAACGAACTCGTGCGCAATTAGTACTTTATATATTCCAGTACAAACAATTGACAGCCTTAATATTTTGCAATACATCTTTGCTTATTACTTGTATCAAAATAGAATGCCCCAAATGTAACCTGATCTAGAAATATCATTCAAAACTATAAGGAGCAGATGCCGAAATAGCTTGAACGTTGGAAATTACATAAACGCCAGACTCGTGGAATCCACGATATATCAAATACATTTTACGAGTTGCCTACAACCGTGTGTTATGTTTGCAGCAATAAAGTTAATACAACTTTTATCAAATACATTCCGTAACTAGTGAAGAAATGCTGCTAAGTTAGAAGTCGATTTAATACTCTACGTTCTCATACGAAACTTGTGTTACGTTCGTGTTACTTTAAGTACGTTACAAGACGACGTTTTATGAGAGGCCAATTGCGAGAGAGATGAGATTTTCTTTTTCTTCTCCTACAGCAAATGCAAATTATTAAAGCAAATGCTAAATTCTTTGGAGCTAGAAAATAAAATTGTAATTTTTATATTATCTTGAAAAGTAATGAAACTTGTTTTATAAATTAACATTCTTAACAAATCCTTAATTAAATGATACTTATGAATATTATTCATGATATTTTTTATGTATTTTTATTCTAAGAAAAGCCTACACAAAAATATATAAAGACCGATTTAAATACACAACTAACATTAAACAAAGTATAAACGTGTCGCCCATTGATGCCTCCAAAATTCGACGGAAAGTGGTTAACGGAGAGTTTGAACACTAGGTTCCCTCTTCCTACCCTGCTGTGTATGATACAGCGTGAAGCTGATTTAATTTAATTTTTCAATTTTTTACATAGTTAATAACATAGTCCTTACTTTGTCAGAATAGAACCGGTAAACTATCGGTAAAAATCGAATTCATCATCACAATAATATCGCCTCGTAATAATCGTAACCACTTATTTTCTGTATTAAGCTTTCAAAATTTATTCTTAATAAATATATTGTGTAATTTATATTGTAACCTCTTCTCCCTCTAGGTATCTCAAATGTCTTAACTGGCTGTCTGCTTATAAATAGTCTACATTTGTATTGTCTCGTAGCTCGTAGCACGTCTACGTCGTAGCGTTGCTGTTTTATATATAGTAACAAGGGATATTTTTACAAATGGACGAACTTTATTAAATAATATATATGTTTCTTTCTTATATTTTTGAACAAATATATATATTAAAGAAAAAAACAATTATGATATTATTCATCTATTACTTATTTAATAAGTTGAACAAAATGTTTAAGAAAATCAGTGTAGTCCTTTTCCATTACGAGCGGTATATAATTATTAAAGTCAATACACGGATGTTAAAAGGATCCTCCATCAACATTGGGAACAGAAACTTCATTGGCCAGATTTGACATAGAGCCTGTCTTTGTGACACTGCGTAATTAATTAGGGTCCCGCAAAAGGTGTCGAGATCCAGTAGCTGTGACGCAGGCTCCTGCGGCAAAGCCAGTATCCGCCCAGCAGCCGACGCGCTTGCCCGCATCCGTTGCGCGCTGATATCGAACATCGAGACCACGAAATTCAAATCATAAATACATTTTTTTTTATTTTTAGTGAACTATAATTTATTTTTTATCTTATGAACATTCGCAAAAAAATATTTTGATTATTTTTAATCTGCAAATTGGCTGGATATCAATTAGCACGCGACTGTCAAATTTCGATTAATTAAAAAAGTTGGAGAGCGTAAAACATCAACTAAGGGACGACAGATTTTGGATTGTTAGTTTGAATATAATTGTTTTATTTTTTATATTTATGTTCACTTTTGTTTTATTTTTTATCATAATATTAAAATAGAAAATGGTTCGATGATAAGGTAACAAATATTTTTTAATTATAGTATTTCTCGTTTTGTAGAACATTAGATTTTATTCACATACTAGTACTCCAACGTTTACACAAGTTTACTATTTTACCTTGCAATTACGCTTAAATATCCTCATGAAATAGTGCAAATAAGTTTTTTTTTGTATATATGTTAATGAGTATCTCATTTAATTTTCAAGAGATTGTTAATGATGCTAACCTAGGACATATATAAATAATTACTATATATATATAAATATTTAGAAGTGTCGATATAAGTGAACTTTAAAAAGATTTGATATCGTCTAGGTTCAATTCATAATGAGATCCTGTTATGTCCTGATTTTACCAGGTATAAAGAATATAACATTCTGAAATTCATTTACATCTGCAATTAGTATTTTTGTTAATAATACAAAAATAATATCATCTATTGTGTACGTATATAATTCGTGAATATAAATAGAACTTCACCATAATTAACAATTTCGATTATTAATTATCGTTTTAGTAATGTTTCGAAAATAGAGCACTGTTATTTTAAGTTCAAACACAGCGAGGGAAATATTTTGTAGGTATATTTGTAAAATATTAATAAATGAATTGCTTCGTATCGTTAATGGAACGCGTCTGAATAAGAACAATTAGTTTCTATTCACTATTCTGAAGTATAATAACAATTACAGACAGAACGACGTAAAGCGCGGCGTTGAGTTCCGTCAACTTGTTACAAGAATATAAGAAATTGGAGGGCTAGAAGAAAGAGCCTTCCCTTTAATATGAAGTCTTATTTTTTTTAAGGAAGTACTGGAAGAGTCTATTTAAAAATCGTATCCGGTCAGGTCATTTTAGTGTTAAAGATATTAAACATTCATACATTCTACCTACATGGTAAATGTTATTGAAAAGAAATCGCAAACAGAATCATACATACACTGTTGAATCCTACTGGCTACTTTACAAATAAAGAACATGTATGAAGATGAAAATTACATTAAATTGCTTAACTAATTTACTTTGGCTAAGCAATAAGATTACTTAAAGTTTCATTAATTTCAATTAAAATATTTTTCGATAAATAGTAAATCTTCCAGTACTGAAAAAAATATAATTTCAATTACTTTCAATTATCTACAGCAATTCATATGATATTAGGTAAAAGTTCTATTCAATGAAGAATTAACACAAGAAATTTAATTAGGTATACGAGTATAATATGGTATACGACACACTGCAATTATAAAATATATGAGCTCTTTTCATGAATACGACAGGGATCCGAAGAAACGTAATTAACTGTTAATTATTATACAAGTAAATATGTTTGTTACTTTATATATGTTATTATGGGATATATTTGGCTTTATCAGATAGGAGTTGCAGATAGCAATTCTGTTTGCGTAAATTACAAGATGTGATATTTAGGTTTTTCTCATTCTCGTAAAAGTTTTGTGAATCATGACTCCTCAGTTAGTACTCCACTAATACACTATTAATCATAAGAATATATGGAAATGCTGAATCTACGTAATAGCAGGGAAACTCACTCACGTGCTGGCGACCATCTCTGGGCAATTACTTTCGGTTACTCAGAGATGGATCCGAACTGATGCGTCACCGTTGAACATTTGTATATTCTAGAAGGCGACTCTACAAGTTGATCCTGTATTTCAGCGTAAGCTTTCAAAAAGACCGGGTTTCTTATATCTGACTATCCTTCCTGCAGGAGTCTATTGTAGAAGACACTCCGTTCCCCACTTTCCGTCAAAATCTAGAGCGATATACTCGTAAATATGCGTGTCTTACTAACTGTAAGCCTCTAAAAGCACTAGAAACTGATAGTTTTCTCATGTTTTATTCAGGAGGAGTGCTAGGTATCGATGTACAATATTAGTAGGGCCAAATTTGTGTTTGTTATTGAAATCGTTATTCTTATGTAAACATATATTATATTCAGGTTTTTGTTTTTATAAATTTTACTTTATATTTTTTTCATTTATAATTCCTTTGATAGCTTAAAAGGATTTGGGCTTGCTTTGCTGCTGCTATTATTCAATGAAATGGCAATTGAAATATATTGGATTGGATTTTAAAGCTCTTAATGAACCTCTCAGAGTTTCTCTATTTTCTAAGAGTGCGCTACATTATTGAAGATTTTCTCACTTGATATAAACTTCCGGAAATCTACAACTATAGGAAATAAGAGCAGAACAGAATGAGTGTTCGCCCGCAAACTTTAAAACTAGAAGTTAATGCTTTAGCTGCTAAATCTAACTTGCACTGGTCTGGCTTTATAATTTAGTTCTTTAATTTAATTTTGAGTTTTAAATTAATGAAGCTGTACTGGTGCAGAAAGAAAGTGGTGCATGTGTCTGTAAACCGCGTTTAGAGGCATTTATAACTTTATTTGAGAAAATGTTTTTTTTTCTGTTAACTGTCACTGTCACCATATACTTACTTGGTTCGACGTTCGGCGTTGAAATACGCTATTCAAAATGCAATGCCTCGAATTTGGGAAGAACCTTCCTCCTCGATTCAGTTTCCCTCTACCTTACTTACTTAAACTGAGTTAGTTCTAAAATGGAGAAGTCATCGATTATTTTCATTATATAAACTCAAGGTATCTATCTGTTGGGCGAGCATAATATTAAAATATATTGAACGAAAAGAAAGTGGAAATAGGACTGCTTACGTTGACATTACGTGACCGTAATATGAAACGGGTATTATGCATATAACACCCTGTTACAGATGATGTCGTTGCTATATATACAACTCGACCCCTACTTTTAATTTTTCTACTCTCATTTAGTCGGGGCCGTGGGCAACGTCTGACTGTAAGCTCGATGGTTGTGGGTTCTATTCCAAGAGAAGAAATGGAAATATAAATAAATATTATATATATATATAATATTATAAATATATATATAATAATAATACACAGAATGGCAGGTACGGATTTCACGGTGAGAACAAAGAAGAACGATGGTGTGGGCACGTCGGACGAATTAATGATGAATGAATGGTAAAAAAAATAAGAAGCAAAAATGAGCAGGAAAAGAAAAAGAGGCATTAGTTGACCTTAGAAAACACAGAATAAAGATACTGGAGGGAGGTCACGTTAAAAGCACGAGGAACCCCCGTAGGGCATGTATGATGATGTTGATGACAGTGGACTACGTGATAGAAGTATGTAAGTAATCGTAGAGACCGTAGCGTTGAGCGCTCCTTTCTCTCTAGCTACCCTGCTAGGGATATATCGTGAACCTAAGTTATATACGTATTATGAAAATAATAAAATATTTTATTATTTTTAATATCTCGATTGAACTTTGAACCGCTAATCAACTCGGTGGGTTCCACCAGGGCCAAGATTAGACAGACGCCTACTTTATAATATGTAAAGTACATAATATTAAGTAATTATTATTTTTGACAAGCCAAACCATTATTAACTTCTTGCAATTTTAAGCTTCCGCTATTAATTAAGACTCGACGTGACGATAAATACAGCTACAGAAATACTGCATTATATATATACGTATATACTCAAACAACAAGTGTGTGTGTAATAACAAACTCAAGTGTGTGTGTAATATATACACATACACTTGAGTTAATATTTGTGGGTAATTAGTACTTTCTGAGGCAATTCGCGGTATAGGGGTACAAGGGTGTGACTGTAAACGTGACAGGATGTGGGTTTGATTCCCACTCGAGGAAATATTTCACATTTTCTATTTTTTCGCTCTGGCGTCGAAGCAAAGTACGGCGTTGAGTTCAATCACTCAACACGCAATGCCTCCAGAATTCGGCGGAAAGTGGAAGTATCTTAATACTAGGTTCCCAGGTTCCCTTACACTGATATGTGAGGGATACAGCGTGATGCTATTTGTTCAATATTTAGCTCTGCTTAAATATTCAATTCAAATATTCACCTGAATCTCTGTGGCCGAATAAATTACCATTTAAACGATCCCAATTCCTTTTATTACAGTTAAACTGTAATTGCTTTTTCATGTTGAATTTTAAACAATTTCATTGTAACCGTTTCGTGAAGTGCATTTAGACATAATCAGACATCTAAGCTAATTAGCTAGTATAAGTTGTAAAAATATAAAAAGAGTTAAAAAAATCTAAATGAAAGGATAGTTTATTGAAATTTTAACTTATATGACATATGCATATGATTAATAATTTCAAAGAAATATAGAATACAGAATAGGACGGATGTTTGTTCCACTTCATTCAAAAAGCACTTAACAGATTTAGATCGAACTTTACAATAATAATAGTTAATGCATCAGAATAAGCAAACGACTAAAAGGACTTTTGTATAATTTGCCTATAATTTAACAAGAAGCTTAAGCGGGCCAAACTGTTTGTATATAATATATAAATTAGTATTATTTAAAAATGTAATAATAGCTTATTATATCCTAGTCCCATAATTTAGGTTTTTTTATTCCTCCACTCGCGTTTTCGGTTTCCTACAGCATACGGAATGATCGCCTCCCACACCGCGCATATTTGAGCAGTCAATATGTGCCTTCATTTATACGTTACTATTCCTATTTGCAATCGAAAGTTAAAGTTGTATAATATAAATCTTCCAACAAATTCGATACAATATATTATGAAGAAAAACTCTCTCGATTCATAAATAAACGTAAAACAATATAAAACCTAGATTTCTAGATACGAATAGCTGCTATAAATTAAATGAATATTATTTCTTTTTATTTATTAATTATTAATATAATATTATTAAAATATTTTACACATAATATTCTAGCTAAATACTTGTTTGTTAAACTAACTATCAATAGATCACTCTCTCAGGAGTAGATTACATAACAGATAAGGCAAAGTGGTTGTCTTTTGCCCCCGATAAATCTTAATGATCTATTGCTGGTAAGTTTATTAAGTAAAAGCTCCAGAGACGTGTTTTACTATAAAACTTTCATAATTAATTCTTTCATAAAAACAGGTAGCTAGCTTTTGCGTGCAGCTTTGGGATGAACTTAACTAGGAATTGCGTTATACACACATGTTAGATTCTAAGAGTAAACTGTAACTGTACTGTGAGTCAACGATCTAATATAGCCCCTAGTCTTCCTTGATAAATGGACTAAATACAGTCTTCATTTTAAGAATATTTATTTAGAATTTAATGTAATTTTTTTATATATTATTAAAAATCAAACAATAAGCTTTCCATTTTCTATACATACCTTTCGTGGTTAAGAAACAGTAGGAAGTAGATTAAAGCATAAAATCGATAAGATACGATGCATTGTATCCGAGAATAATATAGGACTTCGCGTAGCCATGTTTTTTTGCGCCCGGTTCATTCTAAAGTTTCCTTTGCTGTCGGTTAAAAGTTCCAGCAGGACAATAACAATGAGAACTATTACAAAGCGTTGTTAGTCTCGAAATGCGGAGCGCTTGTGTTCATAGTAATTCGTAGGAGGGCACTCTACGCTGAAACAGAACTCATACACGCTGTAATGGCGGCAGCTGGAACAAAGAAATAATAAGATGGGTATATTGTACTATTCTGTGTTAAATTGTGTAGTTTGTCATTTTAAATCGACTGTTTATTTTGTCTTTGTAGATATACATATATTCTTATTATATGTTTTTTATTTATTGTCTTTTATATTTTAATAAAAAGTTGATAGATTTTAATGTATGGTGTAGACTAGAAACTACTATAATAATGGTAGGCATATCATAAACATATACGTAATGAAGAAAATGTAGTAAGAAATATTAGCGTATTAACAAGTGTTGCCTAAAATATAAGCGTGAATATGTTATAGTTTATTATTTTCATGCTGTATCCCACATGCTGTAGCTGAGTAAGCAGAAGTAGCCTAGTGTTAAGACACTCCGCTGTCTACTTTCCGCCGAAATCTAGAGTCATTGCGTGTTGAATGGTGGAGCTTAACGTCACGCTTGGCCTCGACACCAGAGCGAAGAATCAAGCCCACCACCTGATGCGATTACAGTTACACGCTTGTGCGCTTGCTGGCCTCTAATAACTCTGTTCTTAAGGATAAAAGTAAATTTTCATTTTTTTCCTTAAATCATATACTTACCAACCAAGTAGGGAACGGAAGTGTCTTAATAGGAACAGAGTGTCTTAACACTAGATTCCCAGGTCCTACCGTTCCTCTACCTACTCTGCTATGTGCAAGATATAGCATGAAGCTAATAAAAAAATCCTAATAGGCTTCACATGTTTTTTAATTTCGGAGATTTACGCTCTCTGTTTATGAAAGAATTGGAGTTTTTTAACATCTAGTATTTACCGTTAAAATTTTCCTTATTTCTTAGTGCTTCATTTCAGAACACCTCATTTCAGCGTCTTGAAAATCATTGGGGTGTTTAGGGGAAGTTTGCGGGTGACATTTAATCTTAGACTCATTTGCGGGAAAACAAATATTTGTAATTTTTTTTTGTAAAAGCTTAGAGGCTAAAGCTGGTTGGTAAGTACCATTATTAAACTTTTTTTTTTTAGAATCATCCTGTACCCCGCACATAACGGGATAGACAGAGGGAACCTAGGAACTTAGTGTTAAGATTACCTACATTACTGTTCTCTATTTTCCGCAAAATTCTTGCGTGTTGAGTGGCAGCGCTGTTGATGTTTTCATATCCTCGTTCTGGTAATCAGATAAAGCGCGGCATTGTGTTACGCCACTGATTACAGAATGCTACCAGAATTCGGCTGAAAACGGTAAACGGAGTGTCTTAACTCTAGGTTCTCTCTGCCTCCCCTATGGTGTATGTACAATGTGACTCTAAAATCAAAAACAATATCCTAAAAATTCTCTATACGAGTATATAATAAGATTTCTGTAATTGTAAACCGTAATTATTCCGTATTGTACCCAATTTATTCAGTACCGTGGTCCCATTAACATTTTATTATGATTGTTAAGTTGAAAGGGCACTTTATCCGAATATTGGTTAAGCTAATTATATTGTAAGAGTTTATTTCATTTAATCTATACTAACATTATAAAATTAAGGGGGCACAAGCGTGCAGATAAAGTAATCGCGACAGGTTGTGGGTTCAATTCTCTCTGGAGGAAATGAATGATTATTTGTTAATATTTTCATTTCTTCGCTCTGGTAACAAGACCAAGCGCGACGTTAAGTTCCCCCACTCAACAAGCAATGCCTAGAAAATTCGGCGGAAAGTGAGGAATGGAGTGTCCCTCTGCATATTGCAGGATGAACGGTCAAAATTTTCTCTAGAATTATTTCTGATATCCTGCTCGTCATTTTGGCTACGCCGAGAATGTACTCGTATATTCATTAAACTTGGCATATAGTGTTTCAGAGTTGAACATATGAAGGTATTTAGTCGCTCTACATTAGTAATGAACAACGTGACATTTGCTGTCAAGCAAACAAGCCTACTCTGATTCATAGAAAGGATACCAAATAATTTAGATGAATTATTATATTTATGTTTATAATAAAATCATACCAGATCGGTGTCAGTACATGTCAGATACTCGTATATAAGATTTTTTTTCTGCTTGTCTGTGCGTTAGCTTGCACTTATCTTCGAAACGGCTGTACCGATTTAATTACAGTTTTCACTATTATATTTTGACAAGCTTCTCTTAACATTTAGTGTTTGTTTCATTTCAATCGGTTCATGAATAAAAAAGTTATACCATTTCTAAGAATATTGCAAAAATTGCTTAAAATAAATGTTTTATTGAAATAACTGAAATTTACTTTTCAATATAGGTATAGATATCGTTAAATGTGATATTATTACTTGAAAACGGAAGTAATATAGATTAATAAATTAATAATTATGTAGTTCAAATGGCGGGATTATTTAAATTTATATTCTCATTTCTGGTGTCGAGGCAAAGAGCGGGGTTCAGTTCCGCCACTGAACACACAATGCCTTGGCAAGTTTGGCAGAAAATGGGAAACGGAGTGTCTTAACACTAGGTTACCTCTGTCTATCCTACTTTGTGCGAGATACAGCGTGAAGCTGATTTTTTAGTTACAAATTTAACTGCAAGATACTACAATATTTTTATATGTCAAATCGAATGAAGATGTACGCACTTAACCCAAGTAAAGACTAAACGATTTACTGTTATCTGAGCCGTTAGTCGCTACCACGAGGAGGGAGTGGCAATAAGGAATGCTATAAATCTCCCCTGGTGGCATCTGGCTGATATAGATATTTTATGTTAACATTTCCATAATTTGAATAATTTTATTTTTTATTTTAAACAAATTTTTATTTCTTGCTTTTAATATATGAATAATATATAGATATTCGATATGTTATGTTTAAATGTAATGAAGCTCCGTATCGCTTAATTGTACATTGCGGCAACGGAAGCATAATTAAGTAAAAATTAAAATAGTATTTTTTATTATTTCAGGATCAGGGAAACTAACATTGCATTAAAATCAATGTAATAATCTCTTATTATTTACGTGATGAACGGAATGTTACGACACTCTGTTTCCTTTCACTAAATTCTCCCTGCTTACGCTGTTATATGCAAAAAACACGCACGAAAAGGTAAATATGTGCAAAATACAGTTAATTTTTGCATATATGGTATAATCATACTATATACATACTATATTTAGATTTTTACATATATTTTCCCCTACTAGCCACTTGTGGACATGAAAAAAAACTATCAATTCCGACCTCGCGCGTTCATTCATTATTATCAACGTTCCAGTAAGAAAATATTCGCTGTCTTGAAAGACTTAATGTTATCTCGGGCAGTGGTCATCCCTGTGGAAATCTCTCGGCATTAAGAGGTATCGTAAATCCCCTTCGGAAGCAACTTGCGGCAGAAAGATTTGTTCGCACCTTGACACGTTCCCTGCTTTACTATTCTATTGATGTTTTTTTTTATTTAACAAAAAAAAAGTAGTTACAATTTTGTTTTCTTTTCAACAATACAATTAATGCATGGTAGCAAAGTGCTTACCTTTATACACGTGATGGCAGCTGGTTCGATTCCCATTTGGGGCAACGATATTTAAGCTACTTTACCTAAAGTTTTCGCTGCTTCTAGATTCGGTACCTACTAATACATTCATAATACATCATTCAGTCATAATCATTCATAAAGAGTCGCTCTACCTTAGCAATTTCCTGTTATTCAAGATGCCTGCCTGCCTTTGTATGAAAGGATGTCCTAGCAGTCCTAATAGTCCTAGTCATTAATCACGTCAAATACGTGACAACCGTTTATTAAGCGTAATAGAACTGCCGTATGTTAGATATAATATTTTAATAGTTAGGTCTGCGGTCAAATTTTAACAAATATTTTTTTTTATTATTAAATATGTACAATAGTAGTTTATTTTAGATCCACACTGTGTGTTGAGTGGCGGATTTCAACGCTGAGTCTTGCCTTCTTTCCAGAGCGAGCAAATGAAAATAATTAATTCCACTTAGTACAAATCGAAACGTTGAGTTCCGCCATTCACCACTCAACGTCTTGAAAATGCTAGCGGAGAGTGGAGGACGAAGTGTCTTACTACTCTGCTATAAACGGAAAACGGAAAAATATATAATGAGAAAGTTAGTTTATTTAAATGAAACACAAAGGACGTTTGCTAGGTCTAATGCAGTCCAATGACATGTGTTAACGAGGTTTCCTTTACAGCGACGTAAACTCTACACTTGCTTTGTTCCCGGCTTTCAGTCGCAAGTTATGTCCTAATGCCGTTTTGGAGTTTAACTCGAATGTACGAATATGTTTATATATATATATATATATATATATATGTATGTATGTTTGTGTATGAAATAGTAGAATAAATAGATAATAGCTATTTATGGAATTATATTTAAATATATGACTTATTCAGAGCTAATTTAAACAAAAATACCACACATACATAGTTCTTATATAAAATAAAAAAATGCGTTGCTATGCTTACATCTTAGGGATTTTCAAACTTAAAAATAAAAACCTTATATTCTCTGTTTGGTGCTTTCTATATGATTATGGTTCTTGTCACATAATTATGATATTTGATTTTTTTCAGTACGTACTAATAAAATCAGGTTATTTTTTCCTTTTTTATGTAATTTTCTCATAAAGTACAGGACAAAATAAAGGACGACAGAAATCGAATTCTGTTGATAATTCAATATCATCAATTGACGTTCCCTGAAGCTGCATGGTGAAGAGGTGCTCCACGTCACAATTTCTTTTAATCAGGTCAGGATGACCTGTATGTCAAGTACAGTGTCAGTATCGTACTAGATAACGGAGATCTACTTATTTTTAAAAGCTTTTATTTAGCTTGCAATGTATGTATGTGGGCTTGGATCTTTGAGCTCAATTTTGAAGTAGATATCTTCAACCGATTGAGCTGAAATTTTGTTTACAGGTTTACTTTGGGTGACAATGCACGATAAAATTTGTGACGTCATTCTAAATCTAATATGGCGGACCATACAAGATTGCGAAATAATTATTTTTAATGTACTTCTACAATATGGGTATCAAATGAAAGGGCTCGTTGAGAGAAACTCGAAAAATAATGTGATGTCATTTTAAATCCAATATGGAAGATATCGAATATAGCCGAGTATCTATTTAGTCTACCTCTTCAATATGGATGTCAAATGAAAGGGCTCATTGAGAGTAACTCGAAAAATAATGTAACGTTATTCTAAACCCAACATGGCGGACCATCTAAGATGGCGGAATAGTTCTTATTTATGCACTTCTGCAATATGGGTATCAAATGAAAGAACTTGTTGAGAACAATTAGAAAAATAATGTGACATCACTTGAAATCCATATATAATTAACACTATTCAAGTTTTTTGTGCTTTCATATAATGAAAGGTACGTTCGTACGATTAAGCTGAAATTTAGTATACACTATTTGGTTTGGATGACAATGCACTATAAGGTGTGTGACTTCATTCTAAATCCAATATGACGGACCATCCAAAGTAACAGAATAGTTATTTTTGATGCACTTGTACATTATGGGTATCAAATGAAAAGGCTTCTTAAGCGCAACTTGAAAAATGATGTGACGTCATTCTAAATGTAATATGGCGGACCATCCAAGATGGCGGAATAGTTATATTTAATACAGTTCTATAATATGGCTATCAAATGAAAGGACTTGTTGAGAGTAACTTAAAAAATTGTGTAGCGTCATTATAAATCCAATATCCGCCATACCATTCAAGATAGCCGAATAGTTATTTTACGATTACTTTTACAATACGTATATCTATTGAAAGGGCTCGTTGGGAGTAACTCGAAAAATTATGTGACGTTGTTATAAATCCAATATGGTGGAACATTTAAGATGGCGGAATAGTTATTATTCATGTACATCTGCAATACGGGTATCAAATGAAAGGGCTTGCCGAGAATAATTATAAAAATAATGTGACTAGACGTCGTGTGAGAAACCTAGCCAGTGGTAACTAAAAAGTAAAAAATAAATTATAAGCAAAAAATCATTTTTAGAAAAAGCTTTTATTTAAACGCTCTAAAAAGGAGAAAATAAAATTTGTCTTTTAAATTTTAACTATCAACTCATAACCTTATTGTACACAATTTATATGATCAAAAAAGTCTTGAAAGTCTTGAAAGTCTTAAAGGAAATATGGAGGAATCCTAAATTAAAAACTAAAACGTAGATTCGAACACAGACTGGTCGGTATTGTTCTAAAAATTCTAATTTCATTATTATTTTATCATGCCTTAAGTTTGCAAGTTGTCAGTATTGATTATTTATTGAACAGAGTTTCTAACTCAGTGACTGATTTACAGCAGAGACGTTGAACATTGTT
Organism: Heliconius nattereri; assembly: GCA_013403645.1. Classification (NCBI taxonomy): domain Eukaryota; kingdom Metazoa; phylum Arthropoda; class Insecta; order Lepidoptera; family Nymphalidae; genus Heliconius; species Heliconius nattereri. Next base: position 5,532,899 of record JAAIXI010000226.1, on the reverse strand, counting down.
AGCATTAATTTATTACAGGCAATCTAATTTACGTTTGAAAGTAAATTCTATAAGATAAGATTACAATATATTATAATTAAATACTATAAATACTGGTAAAGAGATGATAGATATACAGAATAATTAATAAATATCTATTTCCTGCAATAAATGATGAAAAAATGTGTTGTAAACAAATAACTTTAATATATATTTTTCTGTAAGTTCTTCAAAATTACCTAGAGACAAAATTATATGGGGCCCCACATATAAACCATGTTCGTGAAGTATTTTAAATATGCAAATTAAAAAAGAACAATAATCTTTGAACACGACCCCATTAGCAAGTTGAAATAATATTGCGTGACGAGATTAAATATTTTAATAATTTTAAGTACATACGTTGACAGGAGAACTCGCAGCCAACCGCATTAAATGCACATTGAAATGCTTTACAATTCACATGTTATTTTACAATTTCAATAGATAGCTTAATTAAAATGTTTTTTTTTTCACAAGAATTTGTGAAGCATGTTCGTAATTTATCAGCGTCAGTGAATTAAAAAAGTAAAATCAATATTTTGCTATCAGCGTGAAGTCTTGTTTGATTTTAACTTAATGTATTTACTTTGGTTTCGGTGGCTGAATGATACAATTTTTTGCATTTTGGCGCATTCATTCGGGTGTTAATTTTTTAGTTGCATAATATTTTCATCATATTTAAATATGACGAAACTATTATGCAACTAAATATTTATTGTATTTTTTCTATGAAATTCTTTAAACTTATATATTTTTTCGAATATTTGCCATTCACTATCAATGTGTTATTTAAAAATCATTCAATTAATCTCTCTTTTAGTTTTAAGTTTTAATGTTTCAAGTTCTCACTTTTAAACCAAATCCAACCATTTCACGTGTGGAATTCCATCTCGTTAGACAGTCAAGTATGGAATTCAGATTTGATGGCACGCCACTTATGTCTTTAAATTTTATATACTTAAAGAGCTACCAACTTTAACTATACATTATCTCATTCAAATATGTTAGTAAGTAGTCCTCAAGCAACTCCACAAAACAACTATATTAACATTAACAAAGGAAATATATCCATTATGTGGCTATAAAAGTCACCATTACGTTTGAATGTTAAAAAGCTATCCTATCCTATAAAAACACACGGGTCATTAATCTTTGGAAATGTAAAGGAGAAATTCGAAAATAGGGAGAACGTTGTTTTTGTTTTTGCCTTAAATTATCGTATCTCTTGTTGTTTGTATAAATCGCTTGATTTATTGCTTCGTGATTTTTTCATTTGTATTCTTGAACTATTCGATGCAGACGTAGTTATTTTTATAAATTTGAATATTAATGTTAAGTTATTTTCAATTATAATTAGTATCGACGCCAGTTGTGGCTCAAGGGCACAAGCGTGTGACTCTAAACGCGACCAGCTGTGGGTTCGAATTAGGCAGAAAGTGGGCCCCGGCACGTCATAACACTAGATATCCTCTGCCTACACGATGTATCCCTCCTGTATGCGGGATACAGCGTGAAAATAAAAAAAAGTTACTTTCACGTCTTCGTTGCGCGATCATGATGTTTCTTACTTACGCAATCAAACAAAATTTTGTTATTAATAAGTATTCCTACGTAGAGAACAAAGAATACACTATATTTGTTTGTCAAAGATCTATATCTTTTAATGGATTATGAACAATATCAATTCTCTGCTAAAACCTACAAAAAATATACCAGGAAAAACTTATCGAATATCAGAATAGGCATTCTTGAGTGTAGATAAATAAAGATTTAACTCTTAGGAGTTGGTGATGATTTAGGAGATGGTGGGAGGTGGGTAGGAGGTCAGGTTTAGGAGAAGGTGATAGTTTAGACTGATCACTGAGAGAACCTGGTGTTGATTTCATATAATAACACCTCTAAGCAATGGCAATTATAATAAAATTTAGGAATTAATTATTTAGGTTTGTTTACGTTTCAATATTTTATTTTAAAATACTTTTGATGAAACATTCTTTATCATCATAATAACATGACATTAATTATTTTTTTGGTTTCTTTTAGAAAGGTTTTAATTTAAAATAATCGTCATGATAAAAAAATAAAATAATTTACTTAATTATAAATGTCAATTGACTAAAGTGCCAAACTTTAAGTGAAGTGTTTTTTTTTATGAAAGTAATGTCGATAAGTAATGTGATATGCGTGAAAATGCAATGGGCTGGTGGAGGGGCGGATGAAATAGTTTGTGGTATTCACAACTCGTTCATCATAATTCATTTTTAAAATCGTCAACCAAAAAAGAAGACATGTCGGCAGGTAAGCATTTAATTATCTTTTTATATCTTTATCATAAGGATGTCAAAACTAAAAACATATTTTTTTTTTATATAATTGGGTATAAGGTGGGGTCAAATACTACAAGTATAAATGTTTATAAATGTTTAATATTCATGATTTACAATATTATCAATCAATGCCTCGAACCCAGGCGCAAGGTGTTTTGACGCTTAGCTCCTTCTCGGTTTACCACGCCTGCTACTAAAAACGTGAAGCTAATTTATGTCCAGTGAATCTTTCGATTTGTATTATATTATTGCAAAGTCGATGACTATGAGACCAGTGATGATGCAGAGGCATAAACGTCAGACAGGTTGTTGGTTTGATTCCCACTTGAGGAAATTAAAAATTTAATATTTTCATTTATTCGCTCTGGTATCGAGGCAAAGCGCGGCTTTAAGTTCAGCTGCTCGACATGCCAATAAATGCTTCCAAAATTCATCGTAAAATTTAGAAGCGGAGTGTCTTAACACTAGGCTCCCTCTGCCTTCCCTGCTTCATGCAAGATACAGAGTGAAGCTAAAAAAGGTTCCTTTAAAATATGAATCTTATCATCCACGGGATACGAAAAAAAATATAATAACATTTTTGTCAATTTTAGTCCATTTTTACAACGGAAGCAGAAAACTCTTAAACGTAATTTCGTTGAGCACGAGTTTTTCAGCATAAAATTCTAATATACACAGTAATTTCAATGTCGCTAAGCATGATTTAAATGTTCCAAGATACGTAAAGCTTTGATATAAGGCTACGAAGAAATTGCCGGCTAATTACACTGAAACTTAAGTTACCTAATTGATTTAAGAGTTAAGGGAATGTTGTTTATAATTTTGAATTATGTTTATAATGTTACTTTTCATTAAGATAATTTTAATTGCTTGCTGCTGCTAAATATAAATATAAAAACATAAATAAAACAGCTTCACGCTGTATCCCGCACATATCAGGGAATTCTGGAGGCATTGTTGAGGTGGGACTTATCGCCACGCTTTGCAGCTTTCTTCTGCCTATTCTGCTGTGTGCGGGATACAGCGTGAAGCTTATTTATTATAATATATAACGTATTAGAAATCATAAAAATTATGTATGAATAAAATAAGAATATAATTCATTATTTTTCAAATAGCTAGCAAACCTGTCAGACTCCGTAATTAGACAAGTTAGCATACTTAACATATTTTCGAAGTAATTTACACTTAATCCTACCTCACTGTGCGCAGTGAGCCAAGTTTCATATTATTAATACATTTAAATTAGTTGAAGAATAAATCGATACTTCTCTTGTAACAACTCGTATGGCATAATGGTATGGGTATGGTAATTATTTGGAAATATTTTTGAGTGTTTTTAATAATTTAGTATGTATATAATTGCATAATATTACAGAGAGATAAATCTGGATATTATATTAATTTATTAAGATTTTTTTTTAATAGGTAAAAGCATTTTTAACTAGATCTCTTTTTAACTTGCTCTTTAATATTATGTTGTATTAATTCTAAATTCTAATTATACACTGTTGTTTCGTATATATTTTCTTTAAAAAATATATAAGTAGCTTAGCAATATTTACACATAAATAATAAATTACTTAGATACTTATACTTTTACTAAAAATAAACCATTTTGCAGCGGGATCAGCAGTTGCTATGATAAGTACCAACCTGCGCTTCGGGTCGGCCGGTGCTACTAATTCTTCACTTGTCAACAATACAAAGCACTGTCCTCCCGGCGGCGCTGCCAGCGCAGCAGCCCTACTGGCGCTCTCTGGACTTGGGATGTCCGCGAACATAGCACTGATGGTTGTTATACTTACCAAGAAACAGCTGCGACGGTAAATATAATTATAATGTTTGTATATAATGTGTACTATTGTGTTTAAATGTAGATTTTTGTAGGGTTACACTGGGGCCAAGCGCACTTTCTGTGAAAACATACCGTTTCCTACGTTCCACCGAATGTTCGAGACATCACGTGTTGAGTGGCGGAACTCAACGCCGCGCTTTTGTCTCCGCTTTTACGGTTATACGCTATGCCATTGGACCACGGTCGGCTTTTTTAAGTAGATATCCATATGTTATTTAAATACGTTATAGTATAAACCTATTAATTCTAAGCATTCGTAGCCTCGTAGCTCAATGAAATAAAGTCTGATTGTACACGTGGTGCACGTGGATAGTGGTCGGAGAAATCATATTAAAATTATTTTCTATTCCGCAATCTGGTCTTTCTCTTGCTAGGTGGAAAGTGGAGAACAGAGTGCCTTAAGCTTGGTTCTCTACGCCTACCTGAACTTAAAACAAGGAATTCAATTATCATACTTAAATAGAAATTTAAGTTTGTTTGTTAATTTCAATAGAAACTTATCTATTTACGTATTGTATTTTTATTTCATTACCTCGAAGTCATTTTTCACCATGATTGAAAACAGACATACTAAATATAGAAATATCTTTTTTAATGTAGCGTAGAAATATTTTAAAATGATGTATGTGATTAACCATGTATAAACATAGAAAATTTAATATCTTCCATAATTTTCGGAGCAGACCGGCAGTTTTGACACATGGAGCTATATTTTCAGCATTCACCTATTTTCTAGCTGCACCCATGTCAAGGATATTCTTGAAAACTTGAAAGTTACTAACCCTGGGGAGTTTTACGAGGCATTCTATCATTTTGTCGTAGATAAGTTCACACATAAAATATATTACGTAATATATTTTAATTTTAAGTATATAAAGTTAAAAAAAGGAAGCTATGAAGCTATAAAGATATAAATTGTAATGAGAATTTATGTAAGACTAATAAACATTATTATGCATTTTCGATGATAACTAAAAAACAACACTGCATCTGATTTTAAATTTCTTTCAGTAGATTTTTTTTATTTTTAATAGAATATTATTGGAAATACTTATTCGCACTATTGTTAAAAGATTTAGCTAATTAATTAATTAGTTACAAAAAAATCTTTGTTCATTATAAAAGTTTAAAAGGTTTAATGACCAGACCGTCTATAGTAATATTTATTTATTGAAAAAATAGAACTTTTTTGTTTTCGACCTTATAAATACCATAAAGTCAAGTACCGATATAAAGTATCAGTTACAGAGGACATGACATCGCTAAGAAAAATCTCTGTAAATCAGCAATCTCAATTTCTTTATATTCGATACCTCTCCAGATACTCTGTCAGATTACAGATTTTCTGTCGTAGACTACGGTAGAAATTATTAACAATAATATGTCAATTTCCTGGTCTTATCGCCTTTGGGCAAATATCTGTTCTAATATCTAAGGAATATCTGGAATGAGATAAGAAAAATGTGAAATATATTTTTCTGTCAGTTTTAGGCTACAACCCTTGCAACAATACACAATTTATTATAGCCGAGAAAAGTTGACCTGGATCACCACCTGGTTGAAAATAGTACAACACCTATCGAACCAAAGCATCTGCTGCTTTATATGAATAGGACTACTTATTCTATGAAGCACGAGGGTTTTCATGAATACATACGAATTAAAAAATGGTTTGAGAAGTAAACAATTATTAGTATACGTGTATTTATTGACAGATATCTATGTTTTTAAATATATTTCTCTACGCATATCTTACGATCCTGAAGACTTAACGCAATTACTTTAAATTGATCTCAGTACATTGTTTATTAATTTCTTATATTGGCCTCAAAATATAATAAATATATATTTTTATTTTATTTTCAATAAAAATCAAACAAAAGAAACTTAAAACAAAACGATTTTAAAATTGAAAATCTAACAATGCAGTTATACTATCCATAGCATTGCAACGTAGTAGGCTTATGGGATAATCCTGCCGAAACCCAATCAGATTAAGGAAAGCCAGAAAGCTATAACCATTGATCCGCTCCTATTCGCTTACCAAATATCCATTAAATCTAACATGCTTGGAAATTTGAAAATATTAATATTTAATATAGGTACATACCCTTAACGACTTATTTTTACATTTGTTCTGGTTTCGTATTATCATAATATTAAAATTAAAGAAATATAAATACAAATTTAAAAAATATGAAGTATGCAAATTTGTATAACAGTATATTTTACCCAAGTGCGGCGAAGCCCAAAAGAGGGTTAGAGGGTTAGAGAGGTATGTTTTAACGCGTATGTATGTATGTCTGTTTTTTGTTCCCTTGTAATTGTTAACTTGTATTTGTCTTGATGACGCGAGAGTTATTGGATACATTAATTTAGTTTCAGCCGGGTTTATTTCATTTTGTTTATAATTAACTGCTTTCGTTCTTACTTTGTCTAAATTTTTCTTAACTTAGACTTAATAGACATATAATATATTTGAATATAAATATTTTATTATAATATCATTTTTGTACAAATAATAAAATTAAAATACGTGGCTACCAACTACTCCTATATGCATGCGTTGGCTTGCACAAATATAGAGCGAAAATCAGTCTACCCTAAAACATATACTCGTATACAACAGTGAGGTTTTACCTTGTAAGCTATATGAAACTTTCATATAATCCGATATGAATCAAGTTCACTTGCCCTGAATAGATCTTTTCTCCTTTATTATAGTAGTATTCATGTAAATTGCAAAGATATCAAAGGAGCTACCTTATAACCCTTAGGTATTAGGTAACCGTTGCTTTTGACTTATAGAAAAGCTCTTCGAGCTGAACGACCAATTCCAATGAGCAATATAATAAATGGTTTCTGAAAGTTTTTGAATATAGGCAACATAAACGTGAATTTTAGAAAATTAATTTACAATTGTTTTATATTAATTTAATATTATTTTAGTCTTTTTAGCGTCACGCTGTTTTCCGATTACAGCAGGGTCACGGAAAACTATTAGACTATTTTCTATCTAATTTTTGGCATAACGTGTTTTGAGGGCTTTTTGAGCTCAACGGCACACTTCGTTTTTTCACTAGAACGACGAAATCAAATTATCTGTTCCCTTCAGTGGAAATCGTAACCACAAACGTCGAGTTCACAGACTTATATAATATTCTTTTTCTATCGTTTATTACAAAGCTTTATGGAAAAAATTTTTTTATAGAATTGTAAATATTAGCTTTTAACGTATTGTTGTATATATAAAAAATGCAAAGCTCATAATATGATTTGCTGCTGCCACCCAAATATATAATTCTGACCAATTATAACATCAATAGAAACCCATCTATCTATACCCTAAAAGTTTTGTAAGGTCTTTTTTATTCCACAAATGTAGACCCATTGTTAGTCAAATACAAACATAGATTGTTTTACGTGAAACAATACGTGTGTAAAAAATGTTCATTCTTTTTTATTTACGAGTAAATCTGTGTAGTTTATATTTTTTTGTATTCACTGAATTCATATATAGATTTTGATATTTGGCTGGGTAAGCCTATTGGATAGCTAGTATGCAAATATAAATCTAAAAATGAATTATGAAAGTCCACGTACGAAGCAGTTATAATAAAATAAATATTTTTTTTTTTATAAAAATATACGCATAAATGAAGGAATTATGCATTTTATCGAAGTCAAACATGGCGCGCGGAGTAAACGGCAGGTAATGGATTTGATTTCAACTCGAGGAAATGAAATGTTGAATATTTTCACTCCGGTAAAGACGTAATGTGTAGTGTTAAGTTCCGACACTCAACATGCAATACCTCGAGAATTCGGCATAAATTAAAAAAGGAAACTAATCTTCTTCTACTAAAAAGGAAACTAGTCTTGCAACTAGGTTCCCAGGTTCCATTTGCCAACCCCGCTATGTGCATCCCGCACATTGAATGAATTGTATATTTAATAAAACTATAGAAACAGTATGTGTGTAAAATATGAATGAAGATCATAATAAGGGTTTGTAGTTCATCTTACATCTTGAGATTGTAGTGAAAAATGTATGTCAAGGTTTTAGGCAGCTTTGTTTATGTGGGCTGGGAATAGCTAGCTATATTTATGTATTTTTTTCAAATTATGTATGTAAATGACCATCATATGTTTCCATGTAAACATTTTAATTACAGTGGTAAAAGTTGATTTGTGAGATTAGTAAATTTTATATCAATATATGCTCAGAATCAAGTAAAAGCAACTACGGTCTACGTTGCTGTATATTAGCACATTTATCTATTAACTTATCTTTGATAGAAATGAAACGCTTTTTTAATTAACTTTAAATTTTATGTTTTCAAAAAATCTATGAAAATTATTAACAACAAGTATGTATTTTATAATTTGTTTTCACAATGTACCTATGTCATATGAGTTAATTATTAGTTAATGTACTTAAGCTATATTTTTTTTACAAAAGAAGAGTAGAAAGTTTTGATTCATTTCATAGTAAAATTCATGCAAAATATCGAATGTCATAAAGTATGGGGACATACTCGTAGTTAGGTTTACTGCAAGCTGAGCCAACTGGCTCAGTTCAGTTAGGTTTAAAATTATCGCATAGTATAAAAAATTTGAAAATTTTACCATCTCTTAAAATATTCATAGTTGTTTACTCGTGTCATATACAATTCTTGTTAATATAAAACATATTATAACTTAGTATTTTTTGCAACTGCATTTTTTATAATTATCTCAATAATAACTATTAAAAAATATTCTAAATATTACAAATAATTATATATGCGTGCTTAATATGCACGTTTCATTGTGCGTAAGATTAAATTATGTTCCCATATACGTTGGGGCTCGAATAATTCAATATTCCTACGTGAGGGTTCAGTTTAAATATCTAACCTTGAACAGGGTGGAGAATTGTCCAAATTAAGTTTAGTGCCGAGAACATCTAGCCTATTAGAAAGGGCACAAAATGTAATTATGTGACGTTATAGAACATATATTATAATGGAATATATCCTTATGTTAAATTGAATCCTATTTTTATGTTATTCCAAAATCCAAATTTTGCTTGAATTGCATTAATTGTAGACAAACATTGTTTATTTATAATATGTATGGTTTATAAGATGGAAGTAACGACGGTAAATTATTGTGAATTTCTACATTTTCACTTGACAATGTGATAAATGAATTACAAAAATAAAAACTCTTAGGATCCAGCTATTTAATTATATATGAATATAAATTGAGAGTGGTACCACTTCCATTGCATTAGTGCCTATGCACTGAGACTATTCTCAGACTAAAATTTAATATAGGGCGTGCATTCGAGTGTAAAGTGAACATGAACCCAAATTATAATAAGACCATCAGAACCCGCTGTTTTAGAATAAATCTAAAACGACGTAAATCTCGAGATGCCCGAACTCAGGACAAGATAAGACGAGGATTATAAACGAACGACCTCGCAACCAGATGGGGTGAATATTTTATACAGATTTAGTAACAGAATGCGGCTTTGGCTTACAAAAGTATTGCGAATATTTATATCTAAGTATAAAGTATATTTCCTGTACATGTACTTTCGGTACATGAACGTAGTACAAATTCATCTATTTTTTTAGGTTCACGCTGTATCCCGCTTATAGCAGGGTAGGCAACCCTGACCTATTATTAACACTCCACTTTCCGCCAAATTTTCGAGATAATGCGTGTTAATTGGCGAAATTCAATGCTGCGCTTTGTTTTGTAACCAGAGCGAGGTATTGAAAATATTAAATAATTAATTGGAAGTCGAATTCACAACCGTCGCGTTCACGGCTACACGCTGAGTCCCTACACCAGGACTTCCTTTATAAGCTGTATATTATGTATTTATATCCTGAAGCATCAGAGTGCATCGAGGAACTAATGTATCAATCATTGTCAACGCGCGATAGATGGCGACAGTTCCTTTAAGAAGCAACATTTATCATGCCTCTTGGGATGATAGCAAAAGTTACTTTGGACTAATTGTAAGTAAGTAAATTATAAACCATGCGATAATTTTTATAAATGTAATGCAATTACAGTGAATCAGTTCTCTTTATCACCCCTCTCCAACTTAATATCTCAACATATTTTACAATATTGGCGCTAAAATAATAAATAAATAAATGTATAAAAATGACTGACTTCAAATTTACAACGAATATTTTGTTTATTTTTAATTATAATGATATTTATGGCCAAACTCAGTATTTAAAACAAGAAAGTTCGAATAATAGTTTATAGTTCACCTAATATAAATATTACTTTAAACTTTAACAACATTATTAACCTGTAACTATGGACGTGATTTTTTTATAACACACATATGGACGTCGGGTCTGTGAGACCAGTGTATTTATTGGTTATATTCCGTCTGTTTATTAAAGGAAGAAGACAATTTTATGTTTTAGTTTACATGAATAGCCTCAAATCAAACAAAAACCATATAAATAAAATCGCTTTTTATTAAACTTTACGCATCACAACGATTTAAGTAACTTAAAGTCACAATTTCAGTCTTTGGCCACATGGGATGCCTCTTAAGAAAATAATACTATAAAAAAAAGACAGATAATAAAATAAATATTTTTTTAACAAAATAAAATCTAACAATTAAAAAAAATAAAGAAATTACATCTTATGTAATAAAATAAAAATTTTGACAACACCTTGAGATAAGATACTATTGAACTTCGATACACAATGGCTTTCAACATTGTAGGCTAACAGGACGATTGCAGTCAACATAAGTATGTGTTGTCTTTCTATATATCTTTTGGGGGCAAAGTGTACATGTTTTTCAAGAACCCAAAACTATTTTTTTAGCTTCATGTTCAATAAATGATAGATCAGATCGCGAAACGCGAGTCAAAGTCATTCTCAATTCTTAGAGTAGTTTAGTATACGAAACGCGTCTTTTTATTTGATAAAGTGCTATTTTCTTTATAAAATGTCGTCGTCCAATTCTTTTGTTTGATGTTGATTATAAGCCGTACCGATATTTTTGTCCCTGACGTGCTTGGTCGATCATTTTTTTTCCATTTTATCATGAAAAGTAAAAAAAAAAATCTTTTTAGGTAAATAATATTTATATTACCAAAATATGTAACAAACAATGCAAAATAATATATGATATATAACAATAAAAACATTTCAATGCAAATAATACAATTAAAATATTAAAGTATATTTTGTAATATTATAAAAATATATGGAGTTTCGAAATCATTATGTATGTAAAACATGGACGTCGGGTCTCACAGACCCAGGTCCTGTTTGGAAAGTTGAAAATACTCACGTGTTTTGAACCCAGAGACACAACCACTGCTATCTACATTAATTTTGTCATTAATACGAAAGGTACTGAGCAACTCAGTGGCGGAGGTCACCGAGAAGTGGCCGATTTGTAGAATTCGTAGAACTAGATGGGTCTGTGAGACCCGACGTCCATACTTAAAGGTTAAAATTATATATAACTAAACGTTAAAAAGTAATTAACAAAAACAATGTGTTAAAATGGATATAGATTTAAAAAAATAGGGAAAAGTGAATATTGTATTTCATACGCATACATGGTAACGGAAGTGTGCACACTTGTAAGTGGTATATGATATCGAACAAATAAAAGTTTCGTCTGATAAAGAGGGTTGCGAAGACTCTCAGATTTCATACCATTACCTTTACAGAGTTAGTGGTGTTGCTTATATAATTGTTACCATAGAAACTTATATAGCCCGATCTAAAATGAAAAAAAAAATGATTTCATCTTTTTATATTAGAATATAAACAGATTTTTTTTGTTATAGAATAAAACAAAATATCAGCTTCAAGCTGTATCCCGCACCTAGAGGGTACCTAGTGTTATAACACTCCGTTCCCCACTTACCTTATTCCTTATCCTCCCTACTGGAGATATTGCATGTTGAGTAAAAACTAAATATTTTGAAATAAATTTAATGAAATATGTATTTCCTGTAAGATTAGCTTTGTTTTTATTATTTTAAGAATGTTACCACACAGTTCGTCTGGCGGTAAAAAACGTCGTTGAACATTGAACGAGTAGTAAGCGCTCTTGATCTTTGCAACTTTGTGAAACAAGTGCGCTGAAATACTAAAGTTATTGAAGCACAATCTCCGTCTATATAACATATTTACATACAAATTTCAATAATAAATTAAATAATAAATAATAAATTCTTTAGAACTGTGTTGCAGCCATTATCGCCCACCTCAAAAGGACAAAGTAGTAACAAAGTTCCATACTATCTTATTCAGAGTAAGGGCATGCAAGGTTAAAATAATGGTATAAACAGGTAGGTACATACATATGTTTTGGACTTATTTAGGTACGTCACAAGAGTTATTTAAACGAGGATTATGTGCTTAAACCTCGTTAATTTAGATTCTTTTTAGAGAGACTTCGATATTATAGACCAAAATATACTTTGTTAAAAAAAATATTGTAATTTTTTCGCTTTGGTAACAAGACAAAGCGTGGCATGGCGTTGAAGTCCGCCACGTAACACATAATGTCACGAACATTATTAGAAATGTGGGGAACGGGTTGTCTTAATACTAGGTACCCTTTGCTTTGTTATGAGATACAGCGTGAAATGGTTTTTTTTTTAAATGGACTCTGTGGTCGACTAACAAACTGAAAGCTTATATTTCACGACACTAAAATTACGGTAGAGAAGAGTGTAAGATAATTTGTCAACGTCCTTTTATAAGTTTTTTGTTATACACGCAAAGAATGTACCAGTAACTACATAACGAAAACAATAGAATAGATTTTACTAAGTATAAATCGTTTAAATGTATTTTCCTTTGCCTTTCCCGAGCGCTTAACGTTTATGTGGAAAATATTTGCTTTACGAACCACTTGTTTTTATTACAAAAGAAAGGCTGGTCTTTTAAAAAGATAGGTATTTTCTAAGATAACGATGCTGGAGAACTTCTTGTTAAGCGGTATTAAAATTTCATTCATTATTCTTAACAAAAAAGCCGGCTTGCACTTAGTCTTCTTAACTTTATAACAAGAATAAGAAATAAGTTGAAGATATAATTTTTCTTCGATTCGTATATTACATAAATCGATTCTTTGACAGTTAGATTACCCGCCTATTTGATTTATCGTGTTAGATATAAATAATGAAATATGTATTTTTTTTATTTATACTCATAAAACCATTAATCATTATAAAAAATAACATATTTTAATAAGAATATTTTTTCTCATGATTTTTCTTTGGATATTTTTCAGCAAGAAGCGTTTGTATTTATATTTATAAGAACTCACATCACTAGATATACAATGTGGAAACAAAAAGAAAGCAATAGATATAAAATATTTTTTCATTTCACATTCACTGTACAGATATAAGCCTTGTGAAGCTACTTATGAAAGAAACGCGCCTATACCGCAATATTATGTATTCTTAAGATTTAAAATATAAATGTAACACATATGTAAAAATTATTGTTATGTAAGCTGTTCCCCACTCGAAGAAATGAAATATTTTATATTTTAAAAGCGCGGCGTTCCGCCACTCATCGCGTAAATCGAGAGCGAAGTGTTTAAATACTAGGGTACTGCGTGAAAGATTTTTTTAGCTACACGCTGTATCACGCTATGTGCGTATAATAGAATGAAGCTGAAAAGAAAATAGAGTTTTCTAAAGTGATTTTATTCTGTCCTAGTTTCATATTCACCTTCAACGTACTAAAGTAGATCATATCATATTAAGTAAGCATAAATAAAATGTATTACACATTTAAACTTGCAATATTCACGTAATATTGCTGAAAATTTCTGATACCCTGAAAATTTATAATAATAAATAAAATTGAAATGTGTTTCTGTGATTTTGAACGGGAATTTCTTCGATAATATGATTTTTGACCGGCAGCTGAACGGAACCATGGAAATTCTCGATTTTTCGGACTATATTTTCAGGCACTCGTGACTCCTGAAAATATTTAGCTTTCCATTCACAGTTATCCACTATTAAAAAACTGCGTTTTGTTCTTAATCTTCATATTCTTAATATTCTAATCTTAATATTTATATATATATGTATGTATGTATTTTAATATTTATTTACCTATATGTTTTGTTTTGTTACCTAAAAATATAAGTGAGTTAAATTATGGTTTTAATAATTATTAATAATATGTACACTACACAGTACGAATACCTTACGTTACGTCCGATCCTAATAAAATTTATAATTTATTAAAGTTAAATCACTTAGAAATTAATATTAAAAATAATCTGCACTTATTTTAACTTATTTTCTTATTGTATTTATAAGGACTAAGACTATAATATTAATTTCACAGGTGGTCACACGGACTTCTGTTCCATCAAGCGATTGTGGACTGTGCGCGCGCAGCCATCCTCCTGCCGATTGGCATCGCCGTACTCCGGTGTCAGCCTGTATACAAATGTTCCCTGGTCGAGACCGCCTTCCTTTTACTTGTAAGTGTAATTAACTTTAGATAACATGTTGAATATTACAGAAACAGGTTTTAAAAATGTTATTCTTATAATAACATCTTCGAGGGTATGAAGGTTTTGTCTGCCAGTCTTTTTTTTGAATGTAGTGAATAAATGAATGGTTCATTTGATTATAAGTCGCCGCACCCTTGTGTCGAAAAATTATAAAAGTTATATTACTATTATCATCTAAATCTGTCTAGTAGTTTTTGCGGAAGTTCTTACTTATATAAAGAATCAGTTTTCTCAAGAAAGATTATACTCGGTGTACAGCCTCGGCCTCTATCTAGTTAATTAGCCGCTTTAATGCTTGTATTTAAAAATTAACCTATTCTTACACCTATTTCTTTGCTTATTATATGACAACTTTAATTTATCATAAGAAATATTATGGAACATTTTCCTCAAAAGGTAGATATAAACAATATTTTACGGGAAAAGCTGGCAAAACAACATACAACGTGTACGTATAATAAAATAAAAACATGTTAAGAAATAATTTCCTTCCCGTCCTTAATGTTTCCTGAACAAGCTCACAAAGGCACCGCGCGGTAAAATATGAAACAGCTCGTAAAAACACGCCGTACTCTACATATGCGTTTTTATTATGCAAATATCCAATTAGTTTTTTGGACCACAGCCAACTTATACCTTTGAATCATATCTTTTAGTCCAGAAATGCTTATAAGTGTAAACGTGAGCTACCTTGCTGTAGTAGAAATGGAAATATTTGTGGAGCCTTTTTGCCAATGCCAAATGCTATCGGTTCTCATGTCAAGTCGAACTTCTTATACGTTTATTTGTTAATTGAGATATATTATGGAAACTTTTTTACATAACATTACTGATATACTAAAGCTGATCTGTTCTATAATATAATAAGTTATTTTGATAAACCTGATATATTTTCCTACATAAAATTAAATTAAAAACAGATTGAGATAGCTTTATAATTTTTCCCTGCTTGCGTTTCCCGTATAAAATAGATGCAGAAAAAAATGTTGAAAATATATACTATATATAAATTCTCGAATTTTCTGTACAGTTCATTTGTAACAACATATATCTTTGTTTCAACGAATTTTAATTTAAATTCTATAAATAGTTAAGCTTAATTTTTAATTAACATGATGAATTTAACCATCATATGGTTGATTAATTACGAACTTTATTGCAGTTCCTTTAAACCGTTAACATATAAATTCAATTCCGTTACTAAAAGTAGCGAGCAATTAAAACCCACGTTCAATCAACGATTCCGTTGTAAACTTATAGGTATCTACAGGCGTAGATAAACAATTCTGTCGATGGTTGTTGAATATTCATAGGTGCCATAGGGATTCTAAATATACTTCATAGAGCAGTGTTAATAATGTATATGTACTCTTGCTATACTGGTTTGAGAAAAACGATGAGGGTTATCGTATATTGTAATTACGGAATATTTCGTTGTTAGCACACAGGGCTACGAATTCATAAATTTACATAGGTTATTTAGGCTTACTATATGTTCTGAATTAACAAGAGATAGTAATTAATTATGATTTTATTAATTAGGACATCTTAAATAATGCACACTACATTTTAATTTAAGTTGTATGAAATAATGCTTGATTTGAAATAAAAAAAAATATAAAATAGAAAAATACAGTTCCTATAAAAATTGCTACAGATGATTCACATAAAAGTAATAAACAAAACTAACATACAAATACAATACAATTGCATAAAGTTATAAGTTTTGAGTATTTATTTTAAATATAAAGAAGACCTTTTGTTCGTTTAAAAATATCATGAATAAAAATTGGAAAAGAGTTTCCAATTTTTATTCATGATAAAAAGAGAATTGGAGAAGAATTGAACGAGTCAAATCTTTCGAAATGTCCTTGTATAATATTAAGTCCGTCCGTTGCTAGCATTTAATATCTTCTCTCGATATTACACTTCATCTGACTGTTTCAATATTTCTTGAATTTACATAATTTTAATATTTCTATGTTTATATAGATAGGTATGTAAAGAGGTTCTAAGAGAGCATTAAAGTGTTTATACATTTTTTATTTCTTCATAAAATGTACCATATTACTAAAAGTGTTCTTGAAATGGGTTGTTTTTATTTATTTTATTTCTGTATTTTATGGTAGCATTTCTCGTTTATTATATTAGAACCATTACAATGGTATCAAATACTAGCAGATAAAAAATATGTCTTATTAAATTTCTTAAAAAAACTTTTATTTTTACTATGTAGTTAAAATACTTAAAATAATTACTAAAAACACGGGTAAACCCTAAGAAAAGATTATTTTGAAAGAAAATTGGATAGTTAAAGTAATTGTTTGATTACTTAAAGTTCGTACCGCAGTCTGGCTTGTGGGAGACCTTGTTAAAGTCCCTAAGTTATACTCGTATGACTGAGAAACTTGGCGGTACACGTAACCCTGGATGAGGAGACGCTCTTAATGTAAAACATTTAAGAAAACATGTCAATAAATAACTTGTATGTAGTAGCAGGTATATGTATATTATCTATACATATAAGAGTATATTAATTGAAGTATTTTCGAAGATATAAAAATAAAACGTACCCAAAGTTAGATATCCAAAAATTATTTTAGCTATTTTTGTTTATGGCAGATTGCCAGGAACCTATACATGACGTAAAATCAAAGGCATCCCATCTGATAGGAGGCGCGGCTGATAACGGCCATTGTTCTAAAATAGCACAAAAACCCTCTTGTCTCTCCACAACTTAGGTATATCGACGTTCCAACCAAATAAGATTACATTTTTATGCTCGTTTTCGTATGTCTTACAAAAATGTAACTTAAAACCTCGTAAAACGACTATAAACTCTGAGACGTTTCAGTGTCAATATAAGTGTAAAAGAGCAAACAGATTGAGATCTCTTGAGGGAAAATAAACTTTTATTTTTATACACAACGGGAAAGTTTTGCATTGTTTATTTAAAAGGTAAATAGTAAGTAAGCTTGGTCTGCGGTTAATTAATCGAACGTTTTATTACTTTATGAGTCCGCTCGTTTGCTTGCGTTTGGCGCTACACTTAGCTTTATTTAAGTAGGTACCTGTTTATGACGATGAAAAAATAATAAACTCTCTATAAATCTCTGTAGTTAGATATTTGCTGGTTAAATTTGTTTTTCTTTTTGTTATATAATCTTAGGTGATAACTGAGAACAGAATCTTGTCAAATTCATATAAAATAAATTTTATTATTCATAATTTTATTCTCCATTATTTTATTCATCAATATATTGGTCTTATATCTACATCAATATTTTTTTTACGATTCATAATAGGTAACAGTATCCACTGTAAATATGCTGACGACGGTACTCAACGACAGCCCCATATTTCCTGAAAATGAAGAGGAGCAAGCCGATTTATCGGCACCCTTGCTAATGGATAGTCCTCAGGTAACTCTGGTTTCCTCAAAAGCTTTGTAATAAGATACTTAATGTTTTTTTTGGACATACATTAGCATTATTTATATTAAAAATAATCTTAAATTTATTAAATTAATCGAGCAGTAGTGGTATACGTCTAACAGTAAACGCTTGTGGGCTCGATCTCACTCTAAGGAAATAAATGAATTTCGATTTTGGTAACAATATGAAGCGCGGTATAAAATTTGAAAATTGGGCAAGTGAAAAGATATTATGCAATTTGGAAAAATGGAAACAGAGTGTAGGTATATATGAAGTATACAATATGGAACTATAAAAACAAATAAAATTTAATACTGCGGTTTGTTTCAGTGTGTACTTTTCGGTACATTCATGATATGGTTTGCATCAATCACAATAAACCTTGGACCTACCTTCTTATCGGGAGCATTGGCAGCAAGTGCCGGGTCTTATGGTTCTTATGGCCCTTCTCCGTCTTGTCCCTTAGTGCGAGGGCCGTTTAGACATTACGTCCTCAACGCCCTCTGGATAGGCGTTAATGCGGTCTGCGTTGGATTGACATTATTCCATTTGAGGAAGCTCCATCGGGACCTCACCAAGGTTCGTAGTTATGCAGACACTTACGCCACAAGTCCGGAGAAGTTTAACTAACTTGGACGCTTCCACTGTTGCATATTCATTCACTGTATTAACTGTAATAGTTCGTTTCACTTCTCCATATTTAGATATAATGCATATCACTCATCGCTTAATAGCCAATTAAACCAGCGATAACGACGTGGAGTGGCGTACGGCGGTATTAACGGTTATGACAGTTCCAAGTTTTCCTAAAAGCTGTACTGCTGTCGTTCCACTCGCAACGTTGTAATGTTGTTCCTTATACGTATAAAATCAGTTGGTCTATCGCCAGAATTCACGTAACTTAATGTATAAGATTTAAATTTTCGCGCACGAATATCTCAGCCGTATGGAATAGCATGCACGTGCATTCCTATAAATTGGTATATTTCACAAAATTGGTTCATGAATGTTGGAATTTGGATAAAATTTAAATCTTATCGCATGCAGGCTAACGTAGAAGCTGTTCGAGTAGCCGGTTTAGTGACCACGCTCGTGAGTATGGCCGGAGACAATAGGCGTATGGACTCGCTTCCCAACAGCGTTGGACCGAGGGTATGTAATGTAACGCATGCACTGCATGTATACTAGTAGATCTGTCATCTCTCTCCAACACTTGCAAGCATGGACTCTCCAGACCATTCAAAGCTCCTGAAAGTGCAAACACTTACTAATATACACTTTCCTTTGTAATTCCACGTCACAATGAATTGTTTCAAAGTTTAGATCTAAACTTTAAAACCTTTAGATTTTTATCTTTAAATTACTCCTCTGTTTTATTTATGAAATATACATTGCGAGTTTTTTAAGTGTTCTCTTGTAACTCGTAGTATATAGCACACCTCTATCAAGAAAATAATACTTTTATATATATAAATTTTATTTTAATTTTGTCTTGAACACCTATAGATTACTTTTACATATTTTATTTCCAATTCTTTTATATTATATTGTTCCCTTGCTAGTCTCATATGTGTAATTTAAGTTTATAAAAATAATTAAGATTTTCTTACAGACAGTTGATGGCGCTTTGGCTGATGGTCAATGCCGTCCAACTGGAAGTGCTAATTTACCTCTCGGAGGAGGTCGAAGGTTAAGAGGATATTTAGCAAGAGTAGAACGTGAAGGAGTACGACGTGTACGAATGTTCCTAGTTATTACTGCAGCCTACGTCCTTTTCTGGGGGCCACTATTTATTATAACTCTACTTCATCATCCAGCTTTGACGTCGCACGTAGCTTATGAGGTAAGCCAGATTAAGAAGCATTGTTTTACTTAGAAGTTTCTAAAGGTATCTAATATTCATTTTAATTAACATATAAAATAATATATTAAAATTAAATATACTATATTTCAAAGTTTATATTGGTTATTATATGAACATAAATATAAATAGTTCATAGAAAATATATTGTACACCGCATAATCACACTCAGAATGCACAATTATGCTAATTCATTTTCAAAATGTAAGCAAAATACGAGGAGAATGTTATATTTGAACTCAAATATTATTTCCGCATGGCTGATGACAGTTCCTAAGATTTGACATATATGCTTACTTGTTTAAAAACATAATGAAATTTATAGGGAAAGTTATTTTTTTGCATTATATATTATAATGCAAAAAAATATTTTAGCTGAATAATATATGTCTTGAATTCATACGTTAGAACAGTAAGTAATGTAAAGTTGACTGAAATTGAAAAATGAAATGAATTAATGAATGAAGAGGGTTCAATCCCACTGGAGGAAATGAAATATTTATTTAAATTTGTGTTTCCATTTCTTCGCTCTGGTGTCGAGGCAAAGCGCGGCGTTGAATTTCGCCACTCAACACGCAATGCCTCTAGAATACGGCGGAAAGAGGGGAACGGAGTATCTTAACACGAGGTTTCTTCTGCCTACCCTGCTGTTTGCGGGATACAGCGTGACGCTAATTTGATTTGGATTTTTTGATTGAATGATTTTTAATATATTGTAGTCAATTAAAGTCAAAAACATGAACTTCTTAACTTGAGAAATCTGGGACCATCTGTCTAATTAACTAGGTAAATACATCTTGAGGGGCCCAATGCAATGTATTCTGTAAGATGGAGAGAAACTGTCACATGTGGTTCTATACTAAATACATTGGACATTACAGTAGCATTTACAACAAGTATAGCCGCTTCACGCTATTCCTCATATGGTAGGGCAGATACTGCGAACCTTGGAAATTTTAGTGTTAAGACACTCCGTTCCCATTAAGACACTTCCGTTTCCCATTTTCCGCCGATTTCTGGATGCATATCGTTTTGAGCAGTGGAACTCAACGCCGCGCTTTGCCCCGTTACCAAGGTGCGAACATGAAAATGTTAATTTCGTTCCCCCAAATAGGTATCAAGCCTGCTGTCGCGTTTACGATATTTGTGTACACATAAAAATTTGAACATAATGGGATTCAAACCATGCTTCTTGGAAATAAACGACTTTCAATATTTATATGTTTTCCAAAAAAAAAAAAATATTATTAAATAAGAATTACAAGAGAATAACATAAGAGGGTTAAACATTTCGATCAACAGTTATACTTCCAAATCACACTGCATATATCGTACGTGCACGCCGCTGTGAACCCTCTCCTGTTCCTGGCGCTGCACCGCGCGCTGCGCCGGGCGGCGTTGCAACTATGCTGCGGTTGCTGCGTTCACTGGAGTCAGTTTGTCCTGGCTCTCACTGCAGCTGGTAAGTTAGTTAAAGCACTGAATAAAATATGTTTAAGTGTTCAGTTTTTTGTTCTAAATATAAGAGTAAAAAACTTTTTCTATAGAGCTGTAAAGGTAAGAACTAAGAATTATGAAAAAAGAATCATTAACAATTCTAAAATAGTACAAGATTTTTTTTATAAAATATGACTTATATTTGAAGTAAGTTGTAAAACTGGGAATCACACGAGTAATTATTTTTGATCACGTAAATGCTTCACATATTTTAAATTGTACGCGCGTCATAAGAGTTACTGATGAGAAAAATAATTGGATGAAATGTTAATTTTCTACGTTTTTAATGATGTAATCGACAATTGGGATTTCAATAAGATCTTTGCCAATTAATTCTGTGTATACGTAGAGTCTCTTATAAGGTAAAGGTGACCAATAAGTTGACTTATAGCCCAGTCTCCTCTCGCACCGTCATCTTTTTCCCCCGCGGCGGCGTCGCCCGAGCCGCCCCCCGCGCCGCCGCCGCCCATGGCGCCGCCCGCCCCGCCGCACCCCTCCGCGCCCGCGCCTCACACGATGATGGTAATTACCTCTTATATGTAAGTGTTGACACCGTAATACGTGGTTTATACTCGCACGACCCGCACGCACCCCTCTACCCTAGCGAGTTATACTGGCCCTTGCATATTAGAGAGCACACGGTTAGAGCCCCGTAGACTCGCTACGAGTGACGGTGTGTTATAATTGTTGACCGCTTATTCCCTCCCCGTATTGTTTAATGTACTGAGTGCGAACGTGGTCGAGCAGCGACGGAATGTGAGGACGAGCATTCGCTCGCTCGGTGTAAACCCAGCAGAGATACATGTTAAACGTTATGTATGTCCGTGTTTTTTATATAACTCCCAACTGATCAGATTTTGGAACTCTATGTGTATGCTTGTTCGGCGTAATTGGCTTCAAAATAAAGTTGCATGCGCGTTGCAGTGGCGTAAAAATTGGCTGTCAATGGTAGCGTGATAGTCCTACTCCTGGTAAATTGATCTCAAAATCTCGATCTCAGAGTTGGGAGGTTGACGAGTGTGATGCTGAGAGTATGTCGAGTGCGCGTGTGCAGGGAGACGAGGATATGATGGAGTGGAGTAGTGTGCGGAGGCCGCGGTCGC
The DNA here is from genome assembly GCA_013403645.1 of Heliconius nattereri. Taxonomy (NCBI): domain Eukaryota; kingdom Metazoa; phylum Arthropoda; class Insecta; order Lepidoptera; family Nymphalidae; genus Heliconius; species Heliconius nattereri. The sequence continues at coordinate 5,510,252 of JAAIXI010000226.1, read as the reverse complement.
CGAGCCCGCTCATACCCGCCATATGAAGCGGCCGCGCCCGCCACGCCGCACGCCACATATCCTGCCCGCCTTCCGTGCCCACTCTATACCAGCTACCGACGCGCCGCTCGGACGCTTCGGAACACTCTTTTACGTAGTATAGCATCTGTCTTATGAATGTTTGTAAACTAAGCGTGTTTTAATTCATATTGTATTAGATAAATAAATGTCCCTATTTATAGATACATTATTATTATTACTATTATTATTATACTGTAAAGGACTAAACGGAAAGCTCAATTCTAAACAATTAAAGTAGCAATAAAAGCATTGACCACATACAGAATCATTTATATAGATAACCATAAAATATTTTTGTGGCGTATAATGAATATTTAAACAATATAAAAATAAATAATATAAATTGTAACACCAAATAACAGGTAATCTTGTTAAGTATAGGATTAAAATAAACTATTTTGAAAATATCAGCTTAAACGTATATTTTCTTAGAAGCAAATATCCTTTTCGTGATTCTTTTGTAAATACTTCTTTCGATAGTTACTTATTTTATATAAAGTAAACACTTAGATATAAACATGATGTTATAATTAATGTCAATTTTAAGAGAACTGTAGACGGAACTTATATTCGAGGGTTAAAAATATAATTATTTGTACAAGTGCAAACCTATAGAGACTTCTCATATTGTTTCTGAAATTGGCATCCACATTTTGTTCTATAACAATGCTTAACTTTATATGACATTTTATTGTGGAAAATACTCCGTCTACGTCTTTCTTATGAAAAAATATCTATATATATAGTACCTTTAATATCTCAATTAAACTATACACGTTATTGTTAATCAACGAGTATATACTATATACTAATATTGCAAAACTCTTTTAAGGTCATAAAATTCTTAGTGAAAGCATTTATTTTTCCCCCTTTCTTCCATTACATATGGAGATATAACTTATAAAATAAATTTTAATTAAGTATCTTCCAAGACTGATTTGATTTTCTTACGATGTGTTAAACTATTTCTTATAAAAAAAATAAGGGTAAAGTCGTCCCAAGTTCTACTCTAAAACTTAATTGTAACTTTCTCTCTTTTCTATGTAAGTACTCTTATATAGTTAAGTCTTATGACTTTTTACAATTTTAATTAAAAATAGTTAGTTATATAACATTATATAAACTATGAATATTGTTAAGGTAATTTCTCATATAAAAAAGTTAATTTAATTTAATATGACAGTTAAGCGAAGTTAATATCTTTTTTGTCTGTATGTTTATGATATAGAAACTTTTCACCTCAACACAGCAACTGCAGCAATGAAGTGCCAAATCAGTACTAAATGTAGATAAAATTTACATAAAAAAATTCTTTGCATTTTTTGTTAATATTGTGCTATACATTTTATTACATTATATAGTTTACAATTATTTATATAAATGAAAATAGCTTAATGTACATACATTAAAGTACTAAAAGGGTTGTAAATAAAAATATTTATATAAAATATTGACGAGAAATAATAAAAATATATAAAAAAAATATATATGTGTTCTAATAATAAAATATTAAATAACAATGTTAAAATATACAAATAAAGAATATAATATAATTGCTTTTGTTTCATTGTTAGTACACCAACGTTAGTTCCGATAAGAATAAATGTCTATAATATTAGGTATATTATAATATTGACGAGTATGTTTGGTTGGTCGTACTAATCTCAGAAACTGCTGGATCAAATTTATGAAATGAGGAATATAAATGTTTCAATTGAAATAAAAAAATATATAAATGAACCATTTTATTCAAAAATAAACTGTTTCTGGGAAGTGAGGCTGTTAAAATACTTGTTATATGGCGATTTACTAATTTGCATACTTATAGGCATCTTCCTGATCTATTTGACAAAATGCAAAGTTTAATTTCTTCGCTTAAAACATACTACATTATATAATACACGCGCATTATATGTATTAGAAAAACACAGAATGAACGAGATATCGAGAACGAACGAGACGTGGAATGTGATGCTGCAATATTTAAATCAAATATCTGCTTTGATATTTAACCAAAAATCTGCTCAAAAAATACAATTACATTTTATTTCTTTTTTAGTTTCACGCATACAGCTGGGTCAGCAGAGGTAATGTAGTGTTAGGTACTTCTATCTCCACTGTCAGTCCCATTTTAGAGATAGCGTGTTTAGTGGTGGAACCCAACGTCACGCTTTGCTTTGTTACCGGTCTTAATGGTAAGCGTGAAGATAGAAAAATAATTAAAAAAAAATACATTTTAATTAGTGTGTGCTCGTAACGTATTGAATGTTAGTTTAATACAAATAATATTAAATATCTAGACGAATGTACAAAATGGTTGTAAATTCGATCCCTACTAGGGGAAATGGATTATTTTAATTTTGTCGCTCTTGCAACATAAAACACATCATTGAGCTCCACCATACAATATGCAATATCTCAACTTCGTGCGGAAAGTGAAGAACCGAGTGTGATAAAAGTAAGTTCTACTTGCAAGCCTGGCACATTCTGTATACAAAATGAAGCTAAATTAATAAAAATCCTTTTAAACATACCTAATAAATTGTAGTATTCGCCATATATTTATTAGCTAAATAAACCCGTTTCAATCGTATACGAAGACAAAGTAGGTAGTGCTAATATTGTTTGTGTAACTCCGTTTGTCCGACGATGCTCCGCCCGTAGATAGTGGAGACAACAATTTCACAATTGGTAATTCAATTTGTTTTTCGTACGAGTCTTTCAATTCACTTAAAATATAGCTTGTGTTTTTATTAATGACTAGTGGACCCGGAAGCGGCTACGGTTGCTTGAACTATAAGAATATTTATTAAATATATTTATGAAATTATTTTCAGTTTTCAAAGAATTAGTAAGAAAATATAAGCCTAAATAATCAAAAAGAATAATAAGTAGAGACATATTATTAGAAAAATATCGGAGTTATTGAAATGAACCAACAAAAGAAGTAAAATCAACTAAAGGATATTCTTTATATTAATAAGAGTACCTAAAGTTTTCCGTGTGTACACAGATATCGACTCTATGAAATAACTAAACATTTTTCTGTTTTAAATAGGTTAATTTTTGCAAGCAATATCAAATAAAATAAGAATAGAACCAAAGTGTAGTTTAAATAAATTATATACAGCAAATAATTACATAAAAATTAACAATAGTTCGGAATGTATGAAAATTTATAAAACCGTCAACGTCATCTGCCCTTTCGTGTCGGTCATACTATGCCGCCCGAAGGTTAGGTCATTCCGAATCAGTGACATCTTAATTATGTATTAGAATGTTGTACAGTAAACTGTAGTTTTAATCTAGATAAAATGCTAAAAGTGTCTATTATATTTATTTTTATAAGGATGAATATCAAAATATAAGTTCATTTTGGGTGACATTTTCTTAAAACAACAAACAAACTGTGCAAATCGATGCTTAGCAACGATGGTTGTTATTAACATGGCAGAATAAATTGCATGTAAAATTAGAAAGTATTTTAATTTATAAGTATATATGTGTAATGTAATGTTATATAGTCTATAGCACTTCTGAAGAATGCAGCTTTCATACAAAACAAAAACAAAGTAAATCGGACCAGTAGTTCCAGATATCTTAGCGTTCAAACAAACAAACAAACAAACTCTTCCGCTTTATTATATTAGTATAGATTCATTTCTATTTAATAGGCCAGGCGTAGCGCACGGGCACAAAGTGTGCCTGTAAACCGATTGATTGTAGGTTCGTCCCGACTCGAGGAAATGAAATATTTATTTATATTTATTATTTATACATTTTCATTCCTTCGTTCTGGTAACGAGGCAAGAGCGCGGCGTTGAGTTTCAACACTCATCACGCAAAGCCTCCAAGATTGGAACAGAAAGAAGAACAGAATTATCTTAATGGGAACGGAGTATCTTAAAACTACATTCCCAAGTTCCCCCTGCCTACCCTGCTATGTGTGCGGGATAGAGCGTGAAGCTGAGAAAAAAAATCGTATACAATTACAATTTATTTACACAAAAACATTTTCCTCGACTCAATTTGATGATTTCATCAAAAAATTATGGACCCAAGGACATAACTCACATGCGTGCGCTGGTGTGATAGGATAGAAACGCCGTAAAAGCAATACCGCTTAATTACATCAACCAGCGTGGTCTCGGCAAAAAGTGGCATGTGAACGACACAGCGCTCAACTCGGAATTCGGCATTGCCTAATTGAATTTCCTACAGTCCCGTTTTATTATCAGGATAACTCGTTAACGGTACAACGTATCGACTTAACGGTATGTGTTTTTGCTGTGTCTGCTCTCATCTCATCTGTGTTTGTATAATTAATTTTACGACATCTGTCTACGTAATGGTGGTGGGTAATTGAGTACACATTTATAAAATTAGGAAATATGTTTCTTTTCCTAAGCTTGTCGCCTCTAATATAATTCCCACTGAATATTTTACTGTGATAGTAGATCTGCTATATAATATTTAGATTTTGTAAAAATCAAATATCTCTCTATTTCTTAATACTGCGTGTCAATATGTTAATATTTCTAGTATTTTAAACTAATAACAGACCTCGGGCAATTTAATAGTCTGATACAAACAAAGCTTGTCAAGTACCGGGAGCAGTTCATCAGTAAATGCGAATAACGACTTAAATAATGGATATTGTTGGAATCATACTTCTACTTTAGTTTATCTTGAATGAATTATCTGTTTATTTTATAATGTTTTTAATTAGATATATTGGTGTTGACACCAAAAACTAGAACGATGCTGAGCTTTACACATTTTTCTAACTTAAAATTTTTCTTTTACTTTTTTTTATAATAAACATTATAAAATTATGATAAAGTTTAAAAAATTTAAAAATATCTTACTGTTGCTGAACCTACTTCTTCTTTATTATTGTGGATTCAAATCAAATTTTAAGGAATGTTCTATTAAAAATTAAAAGAAAAAAAAACATTTTTAGAAAAAGCTTTTATTTAAACGCGCTCTAAGGAGGAGAAAATATAATTTGTCTTTTAAATTTTAACTATCAACTCATAACCTCATTGTACACAATTTACTATCATGGGATAGTGATGTCTGTAGTTTTTAATACTCTGTTGGGTAGGCAGAGGGAACCTAGTAAAAAAAACTGTTCCCCAATTTCCGCCGGATTCTCAAAATCTCAATAAGAATTCTTTTCATCTGTCTATTACAGAAAAACCTTTGTAATAATGTAATAATATTTGTGATAAATAATACATATACATAATGAGAAGCATAATAATGTTAATATTCATAGCGCTTGTAATTCATAGCCTTCTAGAGTCAGATACTATTCAGAAATGTCGTTAATATGATAATACAATTATTATTACGAACTAAAACTTCAGCTATCATTTGCATGAAGATAACATATCCAAATATGTATGTTATAATCGACTAAAATATACGTTACGTACAAAGGGGTAAAATTACGGCCACGCAATATTTGATATTTTTGCGTATTGTTTATTCTGCAATTAAGCGGAAAGTGGGAAATGGAGTGTCTTAATATTAGATTCCCTCTGCCTGTCCTGCTATAGGCGGAAGCAATAAGCTGAAAAAAAAATCTATGATATATTATGTAATGTTTGCATATATTAATTTTTTTAAATACATTTGCTTGGCAATTGCCTATTTCAGTAATAGAAATTAGTTTGATTAATATATGTGAATCGTTGCGTTCGCCAATTGTTTTGTTTATATAAAATTCAGCGGAAAGTGGGGTACTAAGTGTCCCTAGTATCCCTCGATACTAGTGTTAGGACACTTCGCCTATCCTGCCACATACGGGATACAGCTTGAAGCTGTTTTTGTTATATGCTTTCATGTTCAAAATATGCTTTGGTGTCAAATCAATGTTAGTTTAAGGCTGTCACGTAGTCTTTCATTGCGATTAAGGTTACTTTTATTATTATTACGACAAAAGTGTATGGTATACCTAACTAATATAAATATTATCTTGGCCAGTACTGGAAATGATACTGGGTTATAAAATTGATTTTTTTCGAACAAATTTACCTCATATAAATTACCATTCCTCTAAGAATAGCAATACAAAAGGGTGTATTACAATAGAATTTATTCTTACACGTGCAACCATCTACTACAATATGTAAAGGAAATAGACTACCGCATCGATCTGGCGGGAACATTTATAGAGAAACTGTTACAAGTCTTAGTGTCTAAAATCTGTGAGAATAAAAATTCATATTACCATAATCATAAAATAGCTATGTCCAGTACGTACATGAGTACAAATTTTCATAGTTAGATCTAGTGTTTACATTTTTTTTTGAGTTTTGAGAATATGGTAGAAATGTAGGTAAGTGCAGTTGGTCCAGCGGAACCTGGTATATATTCAAAGGGGGTCGATGAGTAAAAAAGTTTGGGAACCTCTGCGTCTAGACTAATATTAGCTATTTACAAATATTGTATTAAAATACATAAGATATTACAGTAGATTTAGCTTACAAACAATCATAGCGTAAATCTTGAATACATTGATTTAAATGTTTGTTTTGTAAAATCACAATCTAAGAAATACAATATAATATAGAATGTGATGCTTTTCCATTAGGATCCCTATTTGGAAAACGTTTAAGTCCACATATTCTTGCCTAAAGGTCGTCCTTGTTTACTTTCCTGTTGTTTTATTCATTCAAACTAGCCATAAACGAAAATAGAAAAGACTTTTCAGATTTATTGTGATACAAAGAACAATTTTTTACTTAACTATTTGTCGATGTAACATTGTCTAATATTATTTTTCGACATAATTACTTGAAATATAATGAAAAAAATCTGATATGTTGTTAAGGTGAAGATCACTAATTTCTCTGTGTTAAGACACTCCGTTCTCATTAGGACACTTCTGTTCCTTACTTTCCGCCGAATTCTGGAAGCATTGCTTGTTGAGAGGCGGAACTCAACGCCGCCCTGTGGCTCGTCACCAGAACGTAGAAATAAATATTTCTTTCCCCCGAGTGGTAATCGAACCCACAACACCTTACAGTCACATCTTTATGACCTGCTCCACGTCGGCCTCTTACGTTCCATTATAATTATTAAATTGAAGGTAAATACAGAGTACCTTATCTTTACAAACCAACAAAAACAGCTTTCACGCTCTACTTAGAGAATACGAGTGAAAGCTGATTAACCGTGAAACCTTTTCAAAGAGAATTAAGTAGGCAAACGTTAAGCAGCAAAATTTTGTAAATTCCAATTTTATTAAACCATTGCCCAATCTCTTTAACATGCAGAAAGGTTTTCAGTGTACCTGTTTTAATTTTTATTTCATTTACACGAATGCCTTTATGGCACAGTCCTGACTTGCTCTAGTACGAACACGATGACAATGAGTTCCACATAGAGAATTGATTTAAGTAACTAAGCAAAAATGGATAAGAGAATGACTCCTTTTTTAGATTCACTATATTTACATGGCAGGGCAAAGCATTTACCTGGGAGCTTAATTAAATTAAGACACTCCGTTCCCACTTCGTTCCCCACTTTTTATCGAATTGAGAAGTTGGGTTGCGGAACTCAATGCCGCATTTTGCGTAGTTATCAGAACGAGAAAATTAAAATATTAATTATTCCAACTCTTCAATTGGGAATCGAACCGCACACAACAGTTGCACGCTTGTGCCACTACGCCACTCTGGCTACTATTATTATATTTCATCATCTGTTTTATTATTTCATCAGATTTCATACAGGAGCAAAAACCGATGTCTACCTGACATGTTAGCCCTATTCTAAACATCTTAACAACCACTGCTAATGGAACAATATTATGGTTGAGTGAACTCTTTTCCATACAAAATATAATGAAATTGTAGAGCGGCCGTATGAATGTAAATTTCGAAGTAGCAGTGCCAAGTTGCTATTTCATTTTGGTTTATTTCTTAATAAGAAAACTACCCTAAAAAGGATAACGAAATATTTTTTACGGGAATTTTAAATTATATTCCGACATACGGTACAGTGATGCGACAAATCTTATTAAGCACTACTTTCTTACCAATAAGTTGTAAAGACTCTTAAATTACCGGCTGTCGTTAACGCAGACTGTAAATAAAGAATAATTCGCCTCATTAGCTTCCTAATAGGGTACTTAGCTCCTTAATTTGAGTTCAAAAATTAATGATGAATTATAATTTTTGAATAACGGTATAGATCCTTTAGATTTTTTTTATACCTATAACGACAATACAGTACCTAACTTCACATATTCTTTTTATTATAATCTCCTGTCACCTCAATAACTGCTTTAATGTACGTAGGTTAATACAAATATATCTTTCGACCCTCCGACCCTCCTTCCTCCGTCTGGGGAATGAGTATAATAATAATTTCATAATTTCATTCCCAGTTCTGGTAGACTAAGCACCATGTTTAGGTCCACCACTCAACACGTAATATCTCAAAAATTGGGTGGAGTGTCTTAACTACAGGTTCCTTCTGTCTACGCTATATGAGACCAAGAATAAAGCCGCTCTTTTATGAATGCATTTTTATGAATGATTCTAGCCTATTTTTTATAATGTTACTTCTACTTTTCTTATATAACGAATAGATAGGGACGATGTTACCTCATGTTACCGTTACCGCCACCCGGGACCCCGTGTAATGCCCCCGTGTAGTGTAACCTTTTAAAGGTAAATAAAGAAATGAGACCAAGATTTATTATATTAAATATAATTTATTTACTTAATGCATGTTTTCAATATCTAAATAGAGCATTGACACTTGAAATTTATTTTCAGACAATGTTTAACAAAAATAGTAGACTTTTCAATAGCTTTGAATTGCCACATAAAAATAAAAAATAATTTTACCCGTTTGTAAAATTTACTTCGCAGCTATGACGGAACGAAAAGTTCGCTTTGCGCGATTATCCTTCTGCATTCCAAGAGTACTTGTTATAACGAATGTATTAAGGGTCATACTCATATGAGTGTTATATTACAATAGCAATAATAAATAAAAGAAAATAGAACGATTTTTCATTCTAAATTTGACTATGCCTACCCCCTTATGATAGTGGATAGTCTACACATCAAAATTAAAAAAAAAATGTAAAGAAAAAAATTCAAATTCCATTATTTGTCCCCTTCTGTGGACTGTTCAGATTCGTAATTCATAGTTTCAAAAATATGTAATTTATGTTATTACGCCCGTGTCATCGAAATCACACATATTTTTAGCGTAGCGTAGTGTAATATACTTGAGTAAATTTTTTATTGATAATTTCCAAAATATGCTTCAGCCTTTTTACTATAATTTCTAATAAACTAGCCGTTACACGTATATGACTCTTTGCTGTGACCCAAAAAATCTGCATTTAAAAAATGTCTACTAAAATTACCATAAATGTAATATCTTTTAATTTGGTAATATTAGACAGCTATAATTTGCTTACACCCATTACGCAAGACGGATGTATATTTTTATATTCCAATAAAAAGAATTGTGTATTTTATTCATTTGGAAAAGATCAGTGAGTCTTTCCTATATTTAGTGTATTTTGGTAAGTATGTGCTACTTATGTTTGTAATTATATACAATGGCCTAAAAAGAGTATTTTTGAAATCCTACTCACCATTTCTCTATCCTTGAAAACTAAAGACCGTCGCTGATTTTCGATTGGTAAATCTTTTCTGTAGACATATTTTCTGTTACTCTAGATGTCCACAGGAAAGATGTCTGTCCACATTAAATACTATTAATAATAAAAATAGATGTTGTAATGTCAAAATATTTTTTTTGTTTATTTGTTTATGCTTGCGCTTGTAAAACTAAACTAACAGCTTTTTTGCTATTTTATAGTGACCAAAATAAAATCAATATATCGTATATACCTTGAAAAATTAAATGTAAACTAATGTTTCAGATTATACTAAATATATAGCATTTTACAAGTGTCAAGTGGTTTAAGTTATTACCTTAAATTACGAAATCTTAGCTTAGCTAGCTTTTACATTATTCCAGCCATATTGCCCTATTCAAGCAGATCTGGGGTGCACTAAAGCAATGAAGAGAAGAAAAAACGAAGACGTGAGAAAAGTAGAGCTAAACAAGATGCTATTATTAACTAATAACGTGCCATGATATCTATAAAACAAAACATTGGTCAACATTGATCATCATCACCAACAGATGATTTAAATATTAGTTTCTGAGTCATCACCGGCTGCGAGGTGGAAGCTAATAACTGCAACACAATTAATACTACTGCAGTTATTACCTATTAAAGTTGCTATTGTTATGTATGAAATATTAATTTAATAAATATTATTATTATTATGTTTCTCTCTTAAGATTCATGGGTTTAAAAGAACCCGGTCCTTTGGAAGACTTGCGTGGGGACACACGTAGATGCCCCTAAGAGAAAATACAAATGTTTTACTGTGACACATCAGCCGAGATCCATCGCTGGGCCTCCTACTAGACGGGCCCCAAAGCGGCGTAATGCCTCGGGCGCAACATCGGGATGGTTGGCTAAGGGTGTAGAGAGAAGCAGCAGCAGAGCTCCCCATCACGAGGAGCTCGTGAGCGGGATTCCCCGTTACTACGCATTACGTTTGAGCACTTCCACCCTTTCGAGCATATAGCTCTTGTGCTCCGCTCCGCCGGCTAATAAAGGAAAGGCAGAGGCGGGGGATAGATTACAGCTTCCCTCCGGAGGACTCAGGTCCGTGGGGTCGCCACACCCCAACAGCTCGCCACAAGCTGCCCTGCGGGTTTATTATTATTATTCTCTGAAAATTAGTGTTGCAAATATGGATGAAAAGTTCAACCATTCCATTTTAATGGATTAAAAATACAACTTTATTTACACACTTGGGTCTTTCTTTACTACTCGTTGATTATCAGTCGCTACAACTTAAGACAACATATATCTGCTCTATTTCTACAAATTTGAGACATGATCCTTTACTTAAAGATCTGATTAAGAAAAAAGAGTTTTTTTGAAAATTTATTTTATAATTTTTTTTGATATAATAGTTGACCATTCATTATTGAGTAGATGTTGTCTAGTTTGATTAGGACTCGTTCTTATTGTTTTAAGAGGTTAGTATTTGTTACAGTATCATTATCGTTATGTTAACATTGTTTATAAATTTATTCATTGTTTAAATAAAGATTTTGAGTTTAGTTCCATTGAGGTATGTAGAAAATAACTGAACCTATTATGAACAAACAAATAATGATAAGAAAACAAGGATTAATATGCTTGCTACTCAGTAATTGTAAGAAATTGTATTTTTCATCTATTTATTACCTTACATTTTTAAAACTGAAGGAATCTGCTGAATTTTTTTAATTTTTTCGTGACAATATTGATGTCATATCGTAATCAAGGACGTTATTAACCAGTTCTATTATTAAAAGAAGTAGGAAACCAAACAAATACATGTAGCACTAATACTTTATACTTTCTTTAGAACTGTGTCCCTTCTGTGGTCATCAAAAAACTAACGCATCGAATATCTTTCTCGAAAACGAATAATGATCTGGTCTCATATTTTTTCTGTATTAGGTTAATCTATAAGAATTAAATGAGAGTGATTTTGAACAAATATTTCTCTTTTTTTTTCGTACACATTCAGGTCGCGATTTGTGTATGACCCTTAAATATTTTTTTGTTGATATATATAATTACTATTTAAACATTCACTATTTTGTCAATTACATTAATTATGAAATATTTTTGTATAATATTAACCATTTTTTATTTTATATTTATTATTTTTTTTATTTTCTAATAACATGAAGTGTAAAAAACATATTACTACTCGATATTCGTAAAGATATGAAGTGGTTTTGTTCTTAATCGCATATTATTGCCAAATATATATACAAAAGTACATAAATGAATAAACTTAGATTATATCTTAAATAAACGCTGAATTAAGTTAATAAGCGTTGAGTACCTTTACACAATGTGTCAAATTCGGACTGAAACCGGAGTGTCTGGACACTAGGGTCTCCCTGTCTACCCTGTATATGTATACTGTACTTGCGAGTAAAAAAGTAAAGCTAAATCGTAATAGAGACCCACATTCATAGCACAAATATTTGAGCGGAATTCAAGCACATCTGAGAACTACATTTTTGCCGGCGTTTCCGGCAGACGTGACGCCAGAAAATGGAAAATGTCGGTGAAAGCGGAAACTATAGCTTTATGAGAAAAAATGATCGTTTGTAAATAAAAAAATACCTGTTGGAAATATGTTGTTACGTTAACAACTGTAGCAGCTTGCTGTGTGTGAAGAACAATTTTTTTTTATTTGCGAACGTCGTGGCGCGGCAGTACAATGGTTTGACTGTAACGCGACGGTTGTGGGGTTTGATTTCCACTTGGGGGAATGAATTATTATTTGATGACACCAAGGCGAAAAGCCCGGCGTTGAGTTTCGCTACTCAACACGCAATGTCTGGAAAAAATCGGCGGAAAACGTTTTTGTTATTGCACTAAATATAAAACATTAAGTATTAAAAATAACACCCCATTGACTTTGATATTGCAACTTGCATACAAATAAATACCTACACTTGATATACAAAAAACATTTTAATTCAAAAATTGAATTGGAAAAAAAAGCCAACAGAATGGGAAAGATTCCAGGATGTTGATCCAATAGTAGTCTGCTCTTTATTTACGTATAAACTATCTTATTCACATATGATTAAGTACCTACTTACGTGACTATGTGGAATTTAAAACTAAGAAAACAAATATTAGCATTTTTAGTAATAGAATAAAACTTAAGATATTGTTTGTATTAATAAAAAACACACAAAAAAACCAACTTTTTTAGAAATAACCGGCTTTATAACTGAAGCATTTATTTTAATGTTCTTTAAAAACAAACGTCGCTGGAACTGAATATGATTGTAGCGAAAGATAGTTTGAAAGTTGAATGTAAATTTTATCTCTACGACTTTGGTGGATTATTTGTAGATAAGTACAAAAGGTTTATTCACGTTGGCTCACTTAAAGATTCTATACGAGTATTCTCTTTGTAAAACTTGCTGTTGTTCTTGGAAGTTATTGGGGAAAGTTTTTTATATATAGAGAACGGATCTATTTAAACTGTTATATTTTTTACCTTCACGCTGTATACCGCACACAGTGTAATAGGTAGTAGGGAACCTGGGAAACTAGTGTTAAGACACTCTATTCCGACACTTCTGCTCCCCACTTTCCGCCGAATTCTGGAGAAATTGCGTGTTGAGCGGCGGAACTCGACGCCACGCTGTGGCCTTTAAAGTCACAATCCCCAATAACAATAAATGATTACTTATAAAATATATTTAGGAGTTAAATTAGAGGTAATATTTTTGTATTAAATAGCCAGCCAGATAACCTTTTGAATTATTGAATAATAGAATAGATGAAACAGGCAAAAGTACAATTTTATTAGTCCGATTAGAACCTTCCCTCTCATTTACTCATTAGACTTTGTTCAGGCGCTCATTGAGAAATATAGTTTATAATTATAAGCAATAAATCATACATTTATAAACATTTTATAAAAAAAATAGATATAAAAAATAGATATTTTAGTAGGTAAAATTTAATTAAAAACATTAAGTTTATTTATTTCTCCAAGATTCTTGCACGAGCAAAGATATCGATTTTCACTAACACGTATGATTTATTTTCATTTCCTCGCTCTAGTAACAAAACAAAGAGAGAAAGGCGTTGAGTTCACTCAACACCTAATTAGTCAAAAATAAGGCGGACAGCTCTGTGCGGGATACAAGCGAGACGTTAAAAAAAGGAAGAATACAAAAAAACTTTATAATTTATATTTAGAATAGAAACGCTTTGTAAATATTGGCTAAAATGCAACTGTTATGTAAAATTCAAGTGATAAAATAGGTGACCTACAAAGAGTTCAAGAGCCGGTCGCAGACGGCCCTCGTCTGCGCGCCTGCACTCTGCACTGGCAGTTATTTAATATAATAAAAGGAAGACTATTGTTAGCATTGACATGATGCTGTATCAATTTACAACATACTTTCATATTATTAAAAATTACCTACATTACTTTATTTATTGTGAATGAATTTCTATTAATTTTAGTAGTCGTGAAATAAATTAATATTAGTACCAACTAGTGTGTGTTCTAATAACTTTATTAAAATCAATTTTCAGCCACTAATGTAAAACAATTGTTTTATTAAAACGATTATTTTACAGCTTATTACATGTAAAATAATTGTTTATGACATTTTGAGTTTCTGAGATTAAGTAAATACAATATAGAAAAACAGACAAATTAAAAATCATTGTTTTTCGTTCAATAAAAACGAGAAAAAGAGAGACCCTAGTGTCAAGACACTCTGATTTCCACTTTCAACCCGAATTTGATACATTGCGTAAAGGAACTCAACGCTTATTAACTTAATTCAACGTGTTAAAATACTCCGTTCCTCACATTCCGCCGATTTTTTTCGAGGTATTGCGTGTTGAGTAGAGCAACTCAATACAGGACTTAGTGCCAGAGCAAAGAAATAAAAATATTAATAAATAATATTTCATTCCTCCAAGTGAGAATCGAACCCTCAACCGTTGCGTTACAATCACAGCCTTGTGCCAAACAATAGATTTTCTGATATATCTTCTATTCAAACAGCGATCTGTTATAATTAAATTATATGTATAGGTACATCAAATATACATACATACATATATAAACAGTTGGATTAACTCACATGAAATAAATACTTACATAAATAGATTTTGCGATAAAAATCTGTCTCTTTGTTTAAGAAAAATTTAATAAAGATGATACGTATAATTTAACTAAATATTTGAAACTAAATCTTTTGTTATCCATTTTATCTAGCGAATGAAACTTTGGCTAACTATAATTTTTTCTCTCTAGAAGTTGCTAGACTCTTAGAATAGTTCTAAAGTTGAACAAGGGAACAATGAGAAAAGCAGGTTTAATTATCTCAGAATTAATTAAACTTTTTTATCTTGGCGCTTCTCCACATTAATGCAGTAAAGAAGTATAGTGCAGATGCAGTAGAGTGATGGGTATAAGTTAATCTTTACTTTATAGTTTAACAATTACGTATGACATAAGTGGTCTTAACCCAAGTGTTGCCATCGTGAAAATTAAAAAAAAACATTTCTATCAAAGCGATTAAGTTCTGCGCAGAAAACAGCGTCTTGGAAATATCTTTCTAAAAAAGGTATTTGAAATTAATTAATTTATTTAGTATAATCTCCCTAGAAAGTAATTATGCTTTAAAAATTTTTTTTCTTTATTGTTAATGAAACAGCTAAGTCAAGTATTTAATTGCTTCCATTAAGATCTGTTAGCACAAAAAGCCACGGCGGGTTTTATGAACGGGTGCCATATGTACAAAAGCACCTTAAATGAGAGTGTTTATAACAGGGTTGTCAGTTGCTATTATATTCTCGTATTTATAATGGAAAATTTTAATTATGTCTATGAAAAAAAGTTTGAATGCAAAAGATTTTCAAAAAAATATTTATATCCTTCTTTTTCCCGTAAATAAATATTTAGTTGTAATAGTTAAGTGGACAATAGTAGCTAACTTATGTCGTCCCTTTATTAATTTATTTAAAAATATTTATTGATTCTGTAAAAGTAATTTATATATTTATTATAATCTTTTAAATCTTCAATTTACAAATACAAAGTTTTATTCGTTTTTATTCACTTTGTTTAAATAAACAATTCTAGAGATAGAAAATAATACTTCTATTATTCTTCACATTAATTACTATTGAGGTTAGCTTAATTATTTACTCTTTGGAAACGGTTTTCCTTTAGTAACAGTACGGAAGCCCAGTACGTGTAACGTTTTATAAATCATTGGTTGGTCAAGTCTGCATTGCGACATTACTCTTTTTTTTAACTTCCTTTATTCACAATAGTGAAATAATTTATTATAATCTTCATAATGTGTGTGTATAAATATATGTATTTTAATGACAGTCATATACTATGCGGCAAACAGAATCTATTAATAAATCAAATCAAATTAAATCAGCTTCACACTGTATTCCGCGCATAGTAGGGTAGGCAGAGGGAACCTAGGTTCCCTAATATACATATATGCGGGCAAAGCCGTGTGTGATTTATCAGTATATGTATAACAGTTACTAAACTTTGAGGGGTAGAGTTCTAGGAAATCCCTCGTATAATGATAACTTCACATGTTTATTTTAATTAAGCCACCATATATCGGTTGCATGGCTTGTTGACCCGGTTATAATTATTTAAGGTTATATAACTACAATACTATGTAATTTCAGCGTCAGATAAACACGATGGTAGCCCTGAATGTTTATATTTTATAGAGCCCACATTACGTTGAAGACAAGCCGACGAGAACATGAGAAGTGTTTCTGTAATATAACATATTTTATTACTCCCATAAAATATGGCATAAACGTGAAAAAGGCGGATTTACTGTTCTCTTCACATCTATGCTTTTTACTACTATTGCCACTGAATAGCTCAACAAATTTAAACGGCTTTGTGATGATACCTATTGAACAAATACTAAATTTATCTTTAGGTTTTGGATTTTCAATTTGGAAAATGTGATAAATAATATTATAAATATTAAAATAAAGAAGAGAAACGACTCCATGTGGCATCGAATTCCGCTTTTCATTATATTACATATTATTTCATTATATTATATTATAATGTCTGGAATTTAGGCAGAATGCAGAAAACAGTATCTTCTCCCTGCCTACCATAGTACATGACAAAAAGTGAAGCTGTAAGAAGCAAGTTATGAAGAAAATACTGGAATATGTATTAACGATGCATTTTACTACGTTTAATGACCATTGTCATAGCAGATAAGTAAAAGGAAAATACTTTCAATAAATAAATTATATAAAAAGTAAAATTTTAAAGTATTTAAACTTTCAGAGGTCAGACATACAACATAACTCTACTTCTACTTTATATTATTCCGTACTTTATATGTTACATATAAAAATAAATTTATCCAAGTTCTTATTAAATGACTGTGTCATTTCAAGAACGTGTAAAGTTGCCAAAGCAAAATAAACTTAATGCCGTTTTCCCTCACACCACGTTACGCCGGAAACTAGTTCTCCACGGGATTCCCCTATTCCCACACAATTAGGGTTTCCCCTTCATACCTGCCTCGGTTCCTTTTCACACTTTAAATAGTTCCGCTCAATTTTAAACGAAATCTAAACTAGCACAAGTCCGCTTAAAATAAAGTTACTTTGTCAATTAACGTGTTTTGAAATTAAAGATGTACATATTGTATGTATGTGTGCATGTTTTTTATTAATAAGCAATCAATGTATTCATATAGCGTTAATTTTAATAAAAAAATCTCCCTTCTTAGTAGTTTAGTATGTTTGCGGAAGTATTTGATTCCCCGGTATTCAAATCTATATATCATCAATGGCGTATACGTGTAACACGCTTAGATAATTCCAGTAGATAATAATTTATTAGTATCATTTGTAGGGCGGTACCATTAAAATACTCAGAAAGAATAAATAAATCATTGTCGTAAATTAAAAGATTTGTCAAGAAACAGGTTTTATCTTCAGAATTTTATTTATTTTCAGGATACTCAGACTGTCTAATTCCAACACCAGGATATTGCAATGATGTCAAATATATAAGAAATTTGTATTAAGTAGTACCAAATCTATCGACTATTTTAAAAATAAACACAGTGTTACGTAAGGACTGATATAAGCTTATCAGTTATAATTCCAGTAATGTGCCGAAAGAAGTAAGAGTCTAAACTTTTCTATTTAACTTTATTTTTTGCACGAAATAAAAAGCAGCCCGTCCGTTTATTTTAAGAGGAAATAAAAAGTTCAGGCTTATTTCGTTTTGTGGAAACTTTCCAGACGTTCAGTCTTGGTGTGTATTCAAATATTTTTTATACTTCAAATCTTAAACAAAAGCCATCGGAGAAACTGCCAGAGTTGAAAGTCATGTTAAGTTGTTTAAACTTGACGAATCTGAGGTGTTCTAAATCAATTTTGGTAGTAAATTCAATAAAAAATATCGATTAAAAAAATAAAACAGGAATTAAATGAAAACTAAAAGTAAAGCTTCACGCTTTTATCCCGCAAATAAATCTAGAATTATATTAGTTTTTCAGGTATACAAAATAAAAATGAAATTCCTTCAATCATAAATTAACTACAAAGAAATTTGTACAATATTATATTATATTTTATTACTTACTTTTGAAGTCTTAAATGAGAAAGTTACACCAATTATACTTGTTGCAAAGTTTTTATCACTTACGAGTGTCACGAAGAGGTATGTCACAAGAAGTAGCGTCGTGTGGTTGCGAGGCCGCGATATATAACTTTTTGTTACATCGTAGATAATTTTGTTTTATTACTCATTTTTATTACTTTAATTGTTGTTCTTATCTGTATCTCAATCCTGAGCGAAAAGCAAAAAACGAAGTGCCTAGACACTAAGCTCTCTTTGCCTATACTACTATGCGACAAAAAGTCAAAGGCTGTAAAAAATCTTCATAGAATTTACTTATGTCATATATCTTATAGTGATACAGGAAGGAGGCTTATAATACATCACGTCGTTCTTTATTTAACATCTATTTAAGAATTTCGAAAACATCTTTGTCATATACTGACAATCTTTTGCTCGCTGCGTTACAGCTCTATTACGTCATATATGTTTATTTTTTTTAATTTGAACCTATTTTTATACTTTATATGTATGTACCAATTCATATAATACACAAGTACCAATTCATAAATAGTTATTACAATAAATGCACGTTTATTTTCATCCCAATTAAATATTGAATAGAAAATTGAAATAAACGAGTAAATTTTGATTTACTCGTTTATTATTATCTTCATATTATGATATGAAGATAATTTAAAACGAGATGTTCATCATTATAAATAATGTTATAGATTTTAATTAAAATTATATTCTCAAGCCTTCCTTCAGCAATGCTCTTTTGATCTTATTTTGTTATTTAGCTTTTCAAGCGATGTTAAGTGTTCTTAAAAGATCTTCAAATGTCTTGAAATAAAACATTTCGTTCATTAAATCTTGAGTTCCTGCTTTATTAGATTTTATTTATAAACAGTAGTACTAAACGGTGATATAAACTAAACTAACTTTAGATTAATATTAATATTAATATTATTATATTCAGAAGTATTCCAATATATTTATATTATTATTTACCTTCATATTGTATTTTAGTCACTGTTTAAGTATTCAATGTGTGCTTTCAATTACTAATTAGTTAACAAGCATCACGGATATATAAGCAGTCACGTGACATGTGTTCCTTTATACCGAGGAAACCAATAAAGAACAACGATGCTATTTAGTTTTAATTTTACTTTACAAAAAGTGCGAGTTGGACTCGCCCACGAAGGGTTCCATACCAGTTTCAGGATTTTAAGTCTTAGCACTGGAGGACACTCCTAATAGTAGGGGCATAGGTTCCCCCTCCATACTCTGCTCCAGAAGGATTGTACCTACTGCGAGTTCTCACTTATTGTCGAACTTCGTAATTGTAAGTGTACGGAAAATACCAAATGGGTTTTGAATACGAAGCGAATTTCATACAATATGCAGCGAAAACGATGCATAAATGCTCGTATTTTTTATTTGTTTATTTTTTTTTGTGACTTGCAATTTTTTCTGTGCTCGAGGAGACCGTAGACTCCAATAGTTGATATTAATTAATAATTGCATATAAATATGCTACTCCTCAAAGAAAAAATCTATTGACAATTTCAATTAATTACAATTTTACAAATATTTTCTTTTTATAACGTGAAACATTTGCGGAAATGTACAATGACGTGACCGCGCGACCACAACACACGTCCCGTCCGCGGTCGGGCGGTTTTATTTACATCTAGGTACATTTATTATTAAATAAACCTATTAATTTATTGAATTTATATTAACCACGAGTAATTAGCAAATGTTTGTACATTACAATTATTGATATTAGGTAATATAAATTACTAAACTAGAATAGCTCTTACAAGAGTTCAGATATTCTTGCCAATTTTTCTCAGACGAAGTTCAACACAAGTTGGAATCTGTCAACTCAGTTGACAATGGTGACAGCTTAAAGTTGAAATGGCGATGAAAGTTCTTGACTAAAAATTTACATATATTATGAATTCAACGAATTTGGAAACTTCTAGGATAATTGGAATTTTTAAATCGACATTTTATGGTATATACAAAATGGATTTATGAAAAATTACTACTATTTTTTTCTTTTTATTATCCTTATGCTTCTTCAACTGTAGTATAGACAAGGAGAATTAATGTTAGTTAGTTCCGTTCCGTTCTCAGTTAATATGACTTATGCTATCAATAATATAAAAATGTATATGTAACAAACAAATGGGGAGGTGAAATATATTATCTCTAGTCTACAGTTGCCCTAATTCAATTATATGATTAATCGTAGTTTATATTCAGACCAGATCTACTAAAAGACTAATGAAGTTAAAAGTAAAAAGAGAGTTTCACAAAGCTTTTTAAGGTCCCCTTAGCGTTGGTTCGAATCATTTAAATTTCTCACTGAGAGTGCGAGCTAAAATTAGTGCTAAGTTATTTAAGCGAAAAATCCAATTAATGCCTGAAACAGTATAGAACAGTTACCATTTAATGAAAATGTAGGTCGAAAAATATGTTGCTATGAATATCATTTAATTAATTAACTTAACTAATTTTACTCGATCATTATCTTTAATTAATTAATACTATTATTAACTAAGATAAAACCTAATAAATTAGTAGCATATGTATGCAACATTGTAATACATATATAGTTTCCTCACTGTGGGGAACAGAGTGTCTTAACACTAGGTCTGCCTACTCTGCTGTATGCGGGATATAGCGTGAAGCTGATTTAATTATTATATATTTTATTATGTTTGTCATTTTTTAAATTACATGAATAGGAAAACAAATAAAAAGTCTTGTAGCAATGTTAGTTATTTCAAGCTACTCAGTCTTAATATCGATAAATGGAAGAATTCAAATTCAAATTCAAAATATTCTTTATTCAAATAAACTATTAAAAGCACTTTTGAATCGTCGAATGTACATGTCAACAAAAGCTACCACTGGTTCGGAAGGCAGTTCTGCTGAGAAGAGCCGGCAAGAAACTCAACAGTTGCTCTTTTCAAAATCAATGGTACAATCTATTACATTAATTGGCGGCTATCCTGCATTACATTTAATAGACATTAATTCCATACATGTTTGTCCTCTAAATAATCTTGAACAGTGTAATAAGCTTTACTTGTCAGAATTTTTTTTACTGATATTTTAAATTTTGGAAGTGGCAAACCTAGAATACACTGCGGAATTTTATTATATACACGTATGCTCAGACCCATAAAAGATTTATTAACTTTTTGGAGGCGAAAACTTGGAGTAACAATCTTATCTTTATTTCTCGTTCCTATCGTATGATTGTCACTATGTTTACTATGACAATGTATATTTTGTCGGACAAAGAGAATATTATAGTATATAAATTGAGAAGCAACTGTAAGAATACCTGCATCTTTGAAAACATCTCGCAGAGAATCTCGCGCTCTTAGTTTATAAATATATCTTACGGCTCTTTTTTGGAGGATAAATATAGAATTTATGTCTGAAGCACTGCCCCATAGCAGCATTCCATAAGATAAAATACTATGGAAATAGCTATAGTAGACTAGTCGGGCAGTGTCAACGTCCGTCAGTTGTCTTATTTTTTTAATTGCGAACGCGGCAGAACTGAGGTTATCCGCAAGTGCTTCCAGATCAGTGTTCCAATGGAGCTTGGAATCTATAGTTACACCTAAGAAAATAGCTGATTCCGACAAATTGAGAGTCTCTCCTTTAATTAGTAGACTAAAATTGTTTTTTAACATTTTCTTCATTGAAGTGTGCGATTTTAATTTTATGTAATAGTGTGTAATTTTATAAATTCTACTGTCAAATACACGATTCTCGTACTTATACTTTTGCTACCATAATTCCACTTACGTATGTCAAATAACCTCGGCGTTGAGCTCCGCAACACAACACCCCTGCCAGAATTGCAGCATGCCTCCAGAATTCGGCGGAAAATGAGATGCGGAGTGTGTCAACACTAGGTTCCCTCTGCCTATCCTGCTGTGTGCGGGATACAGCGTGAAACTAATTCAATTGTAGGTCAAAAATAATTCCAAATGTATTGAATAGAAGATTTTTTTATTGTAGGACGGATTTGGTATAGAAAAAGCTTTATTTTACGGCGTTCGTTTATTTTCTGTTATGATGATAAGCAAACAATAAAGCTAACAAGAGTTTCTCGGCTAAAAGAGGCTGGTTTAATACTCAGCGAAAACAAGTAATGTATCGAAACAATTTTGTCACGAACCCAGGATATTGTGGCTCTTTGGGTGTGTTCGGGTCCGTATTAAGGATTTCACAGACTACTTTACTCTTCCACTTCAGTGTTTTTGTTGAGAAATCTAAAGACAATTGGTTTTTGGTAATCGTTTGAGCATTTCAAAGCTAGATGGACTTTACGAGAAGCCTAAAGTAATATATATCTTAAATAATTTATATTTGAATTAGGTATAAATGTCTAAAAATTCTCTTCGTCATATTAATATCTCACTTTGTGATTTAAAAATTCGATTTGGAAATATTGGCTCAGTTATTGAAGTATTGCCGGTTGTTCGTTCCAATAAAGAGCTCTTTGAAGCATAAAATTTCTATTTTACGTTCATCTCCAATATATAATAAAGTTTCCCTTATTTTAAAATTGAATAGAAATTATTAGATGCCAAAAGAAAGACATTTTCTTTAATATGACAAGAATTGATGAACTTTTTGATGAATACATTTTTTATAAAGTTTCTAAAACAAATCTACAGATAATTCTGATCTTCAATAAAATTTGATTAATGATTAATACTTAATAGTATAATTATAAGAAAAGACAAAAATCTAGAAACCGATTTCAACGCGGGCAAATAAGATTTTCATTTTTATAATAGACGCCAATACACAGTATTACTCTTGCAGAAACATTTCTAGACCCTATTATCACATAGCTGTACGATCTCATCTACTTTAAGTGCATACTTGCGGTATTCAGGGCTGGAGTCCCGGCCTTACTGTATTATACTATCAAAATGTGAGCATTTTGGGAACCCTTCGTCCCTTGTCATTTTTTTGACACAAGATATTTGATTGAAATATTTTTCTATATACTTTGGCGCTTAGTTTATTAAGAAAAGACACGTAGGCGTTATACATTTATCGTTATAATTATGTGTATGTATATTAAGTATAATTATAAGTGACGGGAAAATAAATTTTCAAAATACAAGCATCAAAAAGAAACTCCATTGACGGATATTTCAATGATATTTGGTAATTAAATTACCAAGTAAAATATATTGGACATTTTACTCGATTACCATTATTTTTCTTCATTTTTTTATTTTCAGGTAAATTTTATAATATGAAGGGCTATATTTAATTTATTATGAAAATATAAAGAATGCACTTGCTTATTATGGACTGTAACTAATTCTTTGTGTACTAACAATCAACCAACAGCAAAGAGAATGTGAAACAACGTTACTTAATCGTCTGTTTGTTTTGTATTTTAGGATAAGACTAACATTTTTTTTATCAAAAAATATTATGATTTTTTGTTGCTTATTTGCTGCCTTATATTACCTTTTTCTTTTTATTTTTTCGTTTGTGGGGATCGAACTTACAACTGTGCCGTTTACAGTAATACAGTACATATACCCACTTCGCCACGCCGGCCTGTACAAATAATATCGTTATATCATTTAATATAATTGTACAATGCATGTAAATTTTTCACAAAAGAGAGCTGATAAGAGATGACGACTAACTCTTTTATGGAAGTATTCGCACTAAGAGAATTTCATGAATAGCTTGTAGAGTATCTCGTAAATGCGGACATGTTAAAATTATTTTTTTACCTAAAGAATTTCATTTTAATGTATTTCTATTTATTTTTTTACATGAATTGCAAAATAATAGTTTAAAAGTAGAAGTTTTGGCAGTAAGCCGCTTTAATCATTTGACATGCAATATTTCTATTAAATTACTCGTATTTTGCAACTACAAAAGATATCTTACGTTATAAAGCAAAGTTATATATATTTTTACTGTTTACTCGGTTTGTACTATTAAAAAGTAAATATAGTGAAAAAAAATTCTTAGCAGAGACAATTCAAAGACCTTTTTCATAGAATTACTTGGCATAAACCGTAAACGTATATATATTTATGAACCATATCCTTGACTTATTCTATGTAAGCAACAAACCCGATATACATACGCACGTATCTAAGGTCCAATATTTGATTCAACGTTCCAGTGTGGATATTCGATAATTATATTTTTACACGAGACTGTATAAAGTTGGTACATTTTTATGAAATATATCGATACAAGGCTAGTCTTGGCGCAGGGGCACAAGTGAGCGATTGTAAACGCGACAGGTTGTGAGTTCGATTCCCATTCAAGGAATTGAAATATTCAGAATTGAAATCTTCAGAATTCAGTAAAGAGTGTCTTAACACTAGGTTCCCTCTGCCTACCTATCTATGTGCAAGATACATCATGAAGCTGAAAAAAAAAACTATTTTTTTTAATTTAGGTTATACAATAGTTTGTTTTAATAAAAGTGTGTGTTAATTTAATTTAATTCAATTTCAAAAGACATTGACTGTTTTTATCAGTAAGCTATCCAAATAATAAATACTGGAAGCAATTTATTAGAAGGCACCTACTAACAATATTGGTGCTACGTATATGTAATATTTTGTATTAAGCTACAATACACTTCTAGGATAACTGAAAAGGCGTGATATTGGTTTGCTGTTTACTTAGGCCTTGTTGGTTGATTATTTAGGGTCTTACAAGGACGATAGTCAGCAAAATTCGTTCCAAAATGGAATATTGGAAACTATAATGAAGTAAAAAAAATATGTGTACATATGAATACTTTCATTATCTTGTAAATTAAATTACACTTTTGTAAGAAATTGACACGATAAAAATAACACGATAAAAACACATACCGTCTATATGTTTTTAACGTACTCGGATAGAAGCTCACTCAATAACAACACCGCCAACGCCGCTTACAAGCAACTGTTCCCATTTGACACAATTCCACTGCTTTTATTGTCTTTTTCACCTAAATCTTCCCAATTTTACACGAGTACGCTCTCATTACATTATTTACATACATATAATTAAGACACGATTGCATGCATAGATTGATCGATCCTCGTTTATATACTGTATCACTGCGTCTACGGGAACAGCATTCATTATATTTCTTATATTAAATTTAAAAATTGTAAAGAAATATTTATAGTTTTATATATATAAATATTGGAGGAATTATTTTAAAAATTATGATATACATAAATATGTATCATAATTTGCGACTGAATACGTTAAGTCTCATTATAATTACACCGGTAAAGAGCTATTTTAAAGGCTTTCCTTCATTATATTTTACCGTATTATTTAAATAAAATACTAAGGTAGTTGTATTCGTTCGTTATAAAAGTTTTTTCTATATTTATATTTTATTATACTATTTGTATTCTATCTACTGTGCAGAGGTATTATATAAAAATATAAAAGAAACATTTTTCAAGTATTTTCTGGCTATTTTTAAATTTATTAAAGTACTAGTAAAAGCCCAGTGACTATAAACCGATGCGTGACGCGTGTTCGATTCCCACTCAATCCCAATCTATTATTTTCATTTATTCGCTCTGGTGTCGATGAAGCTGAAAAAAAATACTCTGGTAAAATCATCATTTACCAAATACTTTGCATGCGGAAGCTGTCTGGAATCAAACGTACATAAAACCAGATAGCCCTACAATCCGCTCGGATATGACATCATTTATAATATTTACGAGTGTCATCCTACAAAAGGGTTTGATTCAAACGGCGTGCAAGCTGTTACACAACAAACGAGCTTTTTAACCCTTAAATACGCATTCTCTTGTATAAAATACAAATTACGTTATAAAGCACCAATTGTTTGTGATTCTATTGAGGCCAGTCGTAATTCCCGGCAGGAGCATAAGTGTGTGACTGTAAATTTGACAGATAGTGGGTTCGATCCCTACTCGAGGAAATGGAATATTTAAAATTTTCTTTGCTCTAGGATCGAGGCAACGCGCGGCGTTGATTCCGCCACTTTACATGCAATACCTCTAGATTTCAGTGGAAAGTGGGAAGCGGAGTTTCTTAACACTGCTACGTATTTGCACTAAATAAAAGATAAAAGTTTTAAGTTCTAATTGCAATTTTTTATATGAAAAACGTCCTTATCTAAATTTTATTTTAATTGACATTTCAATAATATTTTTTATTTATTTTATGACAGCTCATTATGAAATGTTGCTATTTATTTATTTAATTACCTTCGTGTATTCACCATTTAACGTGACGATAGCGAAGTGATTAGTGCCGGACTGGCACGCTCGGAACGCCATAGACAAAGGATGACAATATATATTTAATAACAAATACATCGGACTATCACAGCAAGTCTAGAGTCGATAAGTCTAGATCTGGTCATTATTTATTAAATCTACCAATTTATATGAGATGAATATACGAAACAGCTTTAAAAAAGCGACACATACGGTAAACAATTGTAAATTGCTTACATAACTTAAGTATTATATAAACATAAATGTAATAAATACATAAGATATTGTTAGAGGATTATAAGGGTCTCAATAAATCTCCTCAAGCTGCTATTTTATCAACGACCGCAGTCCGTGGACAGAATCCTGAATATACAAGAGATTCTGAAATTTAAATTCCATTTTGAAATATTCGAGTGTGTTGCAATACGGTACGCCAAATTGAGCTCGATTATTTAAAATTTAATATATGCGGTCAAGTGGAAGGCAACCGTTTTTAATGGATTTAAGTGATGTCAACTTAACAGTGACACTGCCTTAGCTTAATTGAAATGTTGAATTCTTGATAATTATAAATTTGTCATGTCTAGAAATAATCCAAAAGATAACTCTTAACTGAATCAATTGAATTGAGCGACTCAACAATCAATAGCTCGAAAT
This sequence comes from Heliconius nattereri, assembly GCA_013403645.1. Taxonomy (NCBI): domain Eukaryota; kingdom Metazoa; phylum Arthropoda; class Insecta; order Lepidoptera; family Nymphalidae; genus Heliconius; species Heliconius nattereri. The sequence continues at coordinate 5,482,978 of JAAIXI010000226.1, read as the reverse complement.
TTGGGCGGAAAATATGGAGTGTATTAACACTAATGGTTTGATGATTAAAATACAAAACAAAATCCCTTTAAAATATGCTAAATACCTGAGAATGTAATGCAGTTGTACAGTTAACCCTGCATAAGTTCTTGTTCATGTTAAAATATTATTTATCATAATAAGTACAATATTAAATTAAAATAATATTTAAATTTAAAAACCACTGAATTAAATAATAATAATAATAATTCCCATTTGTACCCCTCTTAAGTCTGTCAAAATCCTTCGTAGCCTATTAAACCTCTAAATGTACTCAATTTTGAGCATTGCCATTGTTATTACATTACAAATAAATAATGTGAATTCACAGAGTAAGATCCTTTATATAGACGCTGTGCAGTTATAGCTGAACATTATTTTGAAATGAAGTAGATTTCATACCACATCTTCATCCAATATAAACCGAAAATTATTATACGGTAATAATCCTCGAAAGTCAATTTACGTAAAATTGAGAGCTGATTTTTTGATGATATGGAAAAACGACTATTACTTTTTTTACAGTTTCACTCTATATCCCGCATATAGCAGAATAAGGATTTTACTTTTGGAATAGTTTTTATTTATTTTTATTAGTTACGATAATTCTAGATTGTTAATCAAACTTGTATAAAATCGCAGGCGCACTACAGGGAGATAGTTGTAGTGCCAAATAACTTATAAGATATAATAAAAACGTCTCAGTTTTACTTTATGTTTCAAGATAAATAACTACTACATTCCTTTTACAAAACACGAAAGATGTGGGAAAATAAAAAAGGATTACCAACTGAAAATGGTAAAAGAAAATGATTCCAGTGGCACACGATGCTGACATTCAACCATTCAAAGGCGAGCCAATCACGTAGGTCACCCGCTACACTGTAATAACGACTCCCCGTAGCCACTGCCTGTCCGAGGGTGGGCCTTAACTACCGTAGAACCAAATAGATCTTATAAGTACGTACACTTCGACGGGCTTAGATTAAAGGTTTCCTCTATATAAGTGTTTGAGGTAGGTTCTATCTGACTAATATATTATTTAAAGTGTATGTAGGTACATTATTTAGTATTTACGTATTTAACAAAAAAATATAAAATATTATCGTTTCGTTCTATAACTATGGGTCTAGAAAAAAGGATTATAAGTTGCTTATTATTTTTGTATTGATTTTCATGGAAAGTAAATATACGGACAAGTTATAAGTTTTCTTATTTTTAAATGGTTGTAAATGTGTGTTTCAGTTAATAGTTAAGGGTATATATTTTTTTCAATTCAAGCCGCGCTTTGCCTTGACACCAGAGCGAATAAATAATATAATATTTCATTTCCTTGAGTGGGAATCCCACTCACAACCTGTAATCCCGAGAGACTCACTCAATGGCTCGAGAAGTTTGGTGGAAAATGGGGGAAGCGGAGTGTATTCACACTAGGTTCCCTCTGCCTACCCTGCCGCTGGGATACAGCGTGAAACTAAGATAGAGTTAGTCCTGAGCTAGAGGTAATAGTAGTAGTAATATAAATTATTGCCAAACACTAAAATGCTATAGCAACGCAATATCGATAAATTCTATGGCAAAGCTTCATTGCTATGCATAGATATAGTGAACAAATTTCCCCGCGTTATCTACATAATAAAGTTCCAGCCAATTTAGACTAACGATTGTTCCTTTCATTAAACTTGATATAACATGTGCAAAATATGTACAACGGCTTCTGTACTAACTACGTTACAATTATTCTAATTACATTCATATGTAATAAGAAATATTAGGACATATTATTATTATTATATATTTGTTATACCCAACACCTATATTTAAAATACTTAACCAACTTTAGAGATATTTGTCGCTTTTAAGTTAGCGTTAGACAGTATGCTAGTAATGTATCTACATAAACATTGCTCTGAAAAATCAGCGAAAATAGAGAATCGCTCGTTATTACAGGTGGTACTTACTTAAAAAATAAAACGAATAAATCTCTATTCTCTTCTACCAAATCAAGCGGATAAATTATTAATTTGACAGAAAAAAGAGAAATAAGTATGTTATGAGTTTTGGTATGGTCTCAAGCTTATCGAGCTTGAGGTTAGCTCTGTGGAGAGCGAAATTTATATGTATTAAGAATAACTCTATGCTTATATAAAAGAATTGGATAAAGTTACTATTTAATACAGAGATATTATTTTTATTTTCAGTTTTCTTGACAATTAAAGAGAGAACTTTTCAACAATAACACTTAAAAATATATATATGTCGGATTTAAAAAGGGCGTAATAGATAATAAAAATAAACGAGTAGAACCTCCGACCATGTCCTGGCCTTTGGTTCTACTCGAAATACTAAATTAAATAAGTAGGTAAATCTAAAACAAATAAATAAACCAAACAATAACTGGAAACATAGTAAATTACAAGGAAAATAATAACAACATTATCTTATTCTTTAAATGATGGCTTGGAGCAGTGCCTGGGACTTGTGACCCCAGGAGTAGGCTTAAGGGATCCCTTTCCGATATATCAACACTCGCCTTTCACTGCTCCAGTCCAGTATAATTACAAATAGGTCTTAACAACATTAATAATTTAAATAGTCGAGGTTAACCAGCGGTGGAGCACGAGTAGTGCTCCGAGCCGTGGCAGAGCCTCGACTGAGCGTACAACGCCCGCGTGGCCTTTTATAAAGTAACAATGACGTTGACAACGGTGACGAGCCCAAAGTGGCGCCACCGGAAACTGACAAATACAAAACCATCAATTCAATATTTACAGCATTTTATTAACTCTAAATGTTATTTCTAATTTTACTCCTTAAAACATCTTTTGTAATTAATTAACTAATTATGAATTTATTCTCAATATTTAAGTAAATTATCACCCACGCCGACACGGCCATTCTGCAATAAGGTCGCCCCTGACCTTCATCATAATAAATTAACAAATATTGAAAACCTTTAAGTAGCAAGCAAACTTTGGAGGCCCCTGTCCTCAACAAAATTACTACCACTTAAATGCTGTCAACGTTGCAGTTGAAATAAAATATTAAATAAACATAATAAACAAATTTTGGAGGCCCCTGTCCTCAACAAAATTGTTCACACACACACAAATTTTGGAGGCCCCTGTCCTCAACAAAATTGTTCACACACACACACAAATTTTGGAGGCCCCTGTCCTCAACAAAATTGTCAACACATAAATTTTGGAGTGCTTGATCCTTCATCTGTAACCTCTCCCGATGCCGACACGGAATCCTGCATCATCACTCTCTCACCTGGTTTGGGCGCCAATCGCAGTTGTTCATGAGAAACCTCCGTCAGTTCTCCTCCTCCAGACATACCCCTCTACTTGACGTAACATTTTTCAGATGTCATAGGCATCTGGGCACCTAAGTTATAATCCAATTTGAGTACTAGGTCCCGCTCTGAATAAAACTATTTCGTCTATTTCGAATCCTTCCACGTCAGCTTCTCCTCCGTCGAACCCTAATTTATTCTCAGCACTTCCAGTACCAATCCTCCTTCCAATACAATCATCCCCGTTCCGAATCAGTGAATCAGCCACAGCCCGTTCAGGACCAACATTTGCAGTTCTATGCCTAGAACAGCCAATTGCCAACGGAAGCGCATCTAATCGCCCTTTCCAACCCTTATGACATAATTCCGGACAATCGCCAATCCATTCCCAACCACTGGACTGCCACGACACCTTCAATCTGTACATTAGTATGGCTTACGCCGAGAACCGTGGAATGCTGACGAATGCCATAATTTTTACATAACTAGCTCCGCTCCACGGGCCGCATCCTGAGCACTTATAATTTGTCTTTAGTGACCCAAATGACAGAACCACGTTCTAGCGTACGAAGCGTTGTGCTCGCCGTCCCACCAGTTGTCATATGCCAAAGTCACAAAATTCGTGTATGCATCGATCACCATGACCACACATTAATGTTTGACACCTTTCCCTGCGAAACGTCCTGTCACATCCATGTAAATTGTGTAAAATGAAAAAGGTTTCCTTGTCGATATTAAATTTTTGGAATTATATTATTGTAAAAATGAGCACCACCTTCGTGTCCCCGAATAAGGACAACACCAAGTCCCGTGTCACTTGCATCCGCATGCAGCTCGATCGGCCAATCCTGCCCAAAAACCGCTAGCACTGGTGCCTAGGCTAGGCGCCGCATCACATCAAGTCCAGCGCTTCCCACATGCAGGAGTCGATTCGAACCTAGCATTATTTCAGCATCAAAAGAGATGCCCTGTCCTTTTTCCAAAAAAAAAAAGTAGTTCATTACTTTCATTCACCAAGTTGACTATGTTAGAATCATCACTAATTCTTTTGAAACACCCAAACTGCACACGCCCAACTTGGCCACAGTAAGTGCATTTAGGCCCAGGCTTCTCTGATCTGTCTGAACGCGCTTAAAAAGCAGAATCTGAATTCAAAAATGGTCCGTGGTCACTCACTTTATTTGTCAGTCTATTACAACTGAATTGAGTTTGTCCAGCCCCTTCATACCCATAGCAGACTATAGACCCCTGACGATTCATCGCTCATATGGGACGCCAGTGAGGGATGGGCGGTTTACGTGATCCAAATTTTCGAGGCCTTAAAGTAGATGTGACCGGTTAATTCGGGAATAGTTGCACACCCACTAGACGCACACTCACTAGATAAAGGCTAGTTCATTGTTCACACAATCAAACCCTGCCTTGACCGCATCTGTAAACCTTATGTGAATGGAGATGCCATTCACTACACATGTTAATTTTTTTTTTTACTTGTCCTTAAAAGTATGTCCCTGTCCTGGATTGAATGTAGTGATATAAATATTACTCAATCTTAGTTATAGTGTTGTTGTAGTTAAATTTAGTAAATAAACCTGCAAGGAACTCATGATTAACTTACTTACTAGCCCGATGTTTCTTAGACAGCGTTTCTCATTCTCTTCTATTAGCCAGTGCCAAGAGTGTCTCGGAATGCCCTGGCACGTTTGTTTGTTGAGAAGATGTGAAAGGATGGACCTGCTGGATCTATCCCACTTCTGATGTCGGATTTAAAAAGGGCGTAATAGATAATAAAAATAAACGAGTAGAACCTCCGACCATGTCCTGGCCTTTGGTTCTACTCGAAATACTAAATTAAATAAGTAGGTAAATCTAAAACAAATAAATAAACCAAACAATAACTGGAAACATAGTTAAACTTTCTAATTGAGAATTTACTTTTTTAAAAATAAAATACTAATTTAAATTAAAACTATTTAATACGTCTGATCGATTTGGAGATCACAACAATATTAATTCTTAAAGTTAAAAATATTTGTATTACAAAAGTTATAATGTATTGCGACATTTAACATGAATTTTACGAAACAATAAAAGTGCTTATAACAATAATGGGAATACTCCGGTGGTCTCGCTGAGCCAGCGGAATAATCTCGCTTAACCTAATACTGAGGGTTTGGGTGAGTGCATAACTACCTAGTAAATTACAAGGAAANAAATTAAATAAATAGGTAAATCTAAAACAAATAAATAAACCAAACAATAACTGGAATCATAGTAAATTACATGAAAAATAATAACAACATTATCTTATTCTTTAAATGATGGCTTGGAGCAGTGCCTGGGACTTGTGACCCCAGGAGTAGGCTTAAGGGATCCCTTTCCGATATATCAACACTCGCCTTTCACTGCTCCAGTCCAGTATAATTACAAATAGGTCTTAACAACATTCATAATTAAAATAGTCGAGGTTAACCAGCGGTGGAGCACGAGTAGTGCTCCGAGCCGTGGCAGAGCCTCGACTGAGCGTACAACGCCCGCGTGGCCTTTTATAAAGTAACAATGACGTTGACAACGGTGACGAGCCCAAAGTGGCGCCACCGGAAACTGACAAATACACAACCATCAATTCAATATTTACAGCATTTTATTAACTCTAAATGTTATTTCTAATTTTACTCCTTAAGACATCTTTTGTAATTAATTAACTAATTATGAATTTATTCTCAATATTTAAGTAAATTATCAACCACGCCGACATATATATATATATATTTATTATGTTTATGCTAGGCTTTTTTAATGTGTGACAGCGCATTTATGCTCATTATTACAGAAGAATACATCCTTATATAATTTTAATTAAAATGTTTTGGCTTTTATCACTGAAATACAATATTTTACTTAAGAACATAATATTAAATGTAATGCCTTTGCGGTACTTTCATTTAATGAATACTTATATATATCCTTTATGGAATATTATCCTTTAACTGCTAATTATGCGGCTTTAAAGGTTTCGTTTCCAAGAGTTTACTTAAAAAATAAGTATAAGTGCTTAAAATATGATAATAATACTACATAACAGAATTAAAGTAAGCCACTGCGAGTGTACTTTTGCATTTCTTATTATCGTAACAAATTCAATTATAAAGTGCATTTACATAATATAGTTTTTTCCTATTGTTAATTCCAGTTAAGTAGGTTAAAATCAATTTTTTTTTCAAAAGAGGTTACAAACAGAAGAGAAACGAAGTAATGTTTTTTTACCGAACACGACATGTTGTGTAATAGAATTTAAATAAATAAATATACATAAAAATGGAAGACATTATGTTCAATCAATCAATATTTTCTTTAATAGAATGTAAATAAAACAGTTTTTTTAATAGAGTGTATGGATTTAAGAGATTTGATATTACTTTTCAAAATGGAATGTATAAACAACTTTAATGTGTACTATTTGCAGCGTTTATTGTAGTCTGAGTAAATCACGGAACGGTAGTTCAGTCATAATTTTTCAACCCTTAATATTGAAAAAAATTGAAGAAAATGAAAAAATTAGGCACTTGTTATAAACTTTGTTATGTTACCCATAACAACTAACTTTTCATACCAATCAGCTCATAAACAACTCATGCCTCTGTTCCCGAGAGTTGAATATTTACTATACGTATGTTAAAAGTTAACAAGGAGGCGTAAATTTGCTAACTTCATTCCCATGCCCACAATATAAGCATTTTACTCACGCATATTTAAGTTTCCCCCAAAAACTCCGCTACGAGGTTAATTTACGAGGTTAATTTTCCAAGTGTGCTTCCCTTAATCAGTGTCAAATTTAAAATGCGTAAGATTAAACATAACTTTTTAATAAAGGCATTGAAACTTGTCAATATACATTTTAAAAATAATTGATTGCAGGCGGGAACCTGCTGGATTCAAAAGGCGCAGGAGCAGGACGGAGTGGCGAGTATTAGGGGAGGCCTATGTCTTAAGTCCACTGCTGACTTTAAAAAGCTGATAGATGGATGGATGGAAACTAAGAAATTTTTCATTACTAGAAATTAACATTGTGAGTTAGTATAATAATACTGAAGTACTCCTCACTAAAATACTTAGGTATAAAAAATATAATATTTTGCTTACATCGAATGACATTGGACCGTTCAAGTCTTACATCATAATCTACAAGAGCAGATAAATGAGTAACTGACTAAAGTCTCAAAACGTGAAAGCATATTTTGGAATCTACATCTGATATCTCGAGCAAGTTCCGTCGTTAAGTCTAATGTTACTTCATAAAATCGACGTCGCCGCGTTGACCGGATAAGCGCTACCAGTAAGTTACGACGATCATAAATTGAGTATACTATGTACCTACGTATACTTCCACTGTTATTAATGTAGTACATAATTCATTTATGACCATTAATAACGATCTTAAATGGGTAGTGTAGATCTGACAGTCGCTGTAGTTCAATTAAGTGGTCGTGTCGACTGCATTAAATAAGTCATGGACCACGTGTCACTTCTGTAATAATTGTCTGTATCTATTTATTAATACTTGAAGTGAAAATATTGTACATTTTTTTACGAAAATTGTACAAACGGATGAGCAGGAAATTTGACACTGTTATAGTTTATTTGAAGGAGTACCGAATGATAATGTTTTTTTTTAAATACAAATAAAAATAAATTAATAAAATAAGTATACCATATATTTAACTATATACACTTTTGTATGTCAAAGGACTCGTCGTAAGAATAAATAAAAAATATCTATGTAATTACATATGTAATACATTCATAGTTTTCTTAACTAACTATTGTTATAAGCGTTCTTATACCAATGACACAGTAAAGTAAAATTATAAGACCCGCCATAGTTTAGTCATGTTCCAACTAGGCATTACATGCAATATACATGGTTCATTAATGTCCATCGATTATACACTCAATGTCATGAAGTCAAATAGGGCTAATATTAAATGGGCTGACTATTAATTTGGCCTCTTTCGGTCCATTAGCTAATATTATAATAATATTACAGTATATAGGATTAAACTACGAAATTTGCAATACAAATGAAATAATAGTCTTTCTAAAAATATATAGTAGTACTTATATATAATTATTTTTGAACAATAATTACATTTCGCAATTGACAATACGAATAGCTGAATTGACAATAGGTCTTGGATCATCCACGAGTCATGTGGTCTAATCCTGCTACAATTTTAATTTATCTGTAATTTCTTATTTATTACAATCTTAATAACGCCTTTAGGCAAAATAAGTATTTACAAAAATTATAAAAAAAATGCTTCAAAATATGTGACCAAATTGCTATATTATTCTTTTTTATCTTATACTAGTGGACCCGGACGCGGCTACGCCTGCTTGAACTATAAGAATATTTTCGCGTCGGTCATACCTACTATGCCGCCCGAAGGCTAGGTCATTTCGAATCAGTGAGATCTCCTTAATTATTTATTAGAATGTTATACAGTAGACTATAATTTCAATCTAGATAAAATGCTAAAAGTGATTATTATATTTATTTTCATAAGGATGAATATCAAAATGTTGCGGTAACGGTCATAGCAACGGTTGTTATTAACATGGCAGAATAAATTCCATCTCAAATTAGAAGGTATTTAAATATATTAGTATATATGTGTAATGTAATGTTATATAGCCTATAGCACTTCTGAAGAATGCAGCTTACATACAAAACAAAAACAAAGTAAATCCGACCAGTACATCCAGAGATCTTAGCGTTCAAACAAACAAACAAACAAACAAAGTCTTCCGCTTTATTATATTAGTATAGATTTTAAGTTCACCTCACGTTTTCATCGAAAATGCTTTCATCTACGTAATGAACACGAAAATACCCTTACAAATTATATTTCGAATGAAATATATTTTTTGAACACGAAGAACAAATTGAAATATCGCATGATTCATAATTTATCAGCAAGATGTGAGGAAGAATTCTCTAAGGTAAAAGCTTCGAACAATATAATGGTTTCAATTTTTGATATTTCATTAAAAATAAATGTAAATACAATATATTTAGTACATAATTTAGGCAGTTGGAGTGTAGCGACACAACTTGTAACTGTAAAAGCAACGTTTGTGAGTTCAATTCCCATTCAGGGTAACGAATTATTTTAATTTTTTGTGAGGAGAAATAAGTTGAGTTCCACCAACCAATACCTTGGACGAAGTATATTAAGACTAGCCTTATAGCCTTAACCTATTCTGTTATATTATGCAGGATACATAATATAACAGAATAGGCAAAGAGGGAAGCTAGATTTAGAATTACAAAATATTTTTACGCCATTTCTACGGCCAGGTATGGCGAGGGAGCACAAAGTGTGATTGTAAACGCGACAGGATGTGAGTTTTCCCACTCGAGGAAATGAAATATTTAATATTATCATGTAGGTATAAGCAAAGCGCGACGTTGACTCGGCCACTCAACACATTGCGCCTTCGGAAATCGACGTAAAATGTAGAAGGGAGTGTCTTCACAGTAGGTTCCCTCTGGCCTATTCAACCTCATTTCTTTTATTATTATTTTTCTTTACCAACGTTTCATTCTAATTGTGTCTTTAAAACAATTATATATGTTACGATAGCTACAAATAAAATTAATACATTCAAATATTTAATATTTATAAATTTTATTGAACAAAGTTGAAATTTAATATTAAAAATCTTCTTCATTCATTTCATCATTCATTCAATCATCGTCTTAAAATTTTGTATGTTGTTTTATGAACGATTAATCGTTTTCTTTTAATAAAATACATTTTTCTCTTTCTCTTAATCTTACTTTTACAATAGTCAAACTTAATCCATAATTTTTTTACGTTAGTTGAATTTTATAGAAATGGATTCCTGGATAATGTCATTTTTATAAGAATCTGAAGGACTCAGACCATATTATCCCACCCGCTTGCTTGTCTTAAGACTAAGCAATTACTACATGCTTTATACTATTTCGAGCTATAATAGAATTTGTTTTCGTTAACTACTTTCACAAGACTGTTATGTTAAAAGCTACATATGCAATTTGGGGGACGTTACAGTTGCACTGTGTTTGACTTGACATGATAGTTCTTCGAACACAGAAGTGCTAAACGTTTTATAGAAATATTAGAATTATTAAAAGAAGAATCTTTTAAATACTCTATGTTAAAATGCATATAATATACTGTACAATGTACCTATAATTAGTTCTATTTTTTTACCGTCACGCCTCGTACCAAATATAGCAGGATAAAGAATTTAGTATTAAAACACTCCAGTCTCTGAATTCTTCTTGAATTCGAAACATTGCTTCATTTTGAATAGCGGAGCTTTGTCCGTCATATCAGAGAAATGTAAATAATGAATTCCTCTGAGGAAGGATTGAATCAACAAGCATTTCACTTACAGTCAGACGTAGTCCTTATTATGATGGCTATAGTAAAAATGTTATTTAAAGTAAAGAACATAGTATAATGATGCATATAATTTAGAGCCTAAGCCTGCGAATGTAAATATATGTGGAAAATATGGATAAATAAAATTTATATCGCTATGAAAATTGCTTATCCAGTGAACACTTAGCCTAAGCTATTTCAGTTCTCCACTTCGCTTAAGATTCGAGGACATTCATCTGTCGGATGATTTCACTTTCAAATAACATTACGTGAATGAAATTAGAATATTTTAACATTCTATATCCAAAAAAAATACTAGCTTTTTATGGAAACTAAAACTTAAGAAAATTGTAAGTGTAAAATTTAATAAAATGTATATTACATTTAAAAAGTAATGAAATGTATATTACATTTATTTACATTTTTCCGTCATTTTCACTTTTGCTTACTATTTATATTATTAAACTTCTGTTATATAAGTATGGCCTTTACTCACTAATATACCTACCGAAAAATTATAAATTAAAATATTTTAGTGTTTATTTTTAGGAAAATTTACAAATGTAGGTTTTTACTGATATTATTTAATTCACATTTTGGATTTTTTCCTTAATTTATATTCGAAGTGTTAAATTTCATAACTGCGGGAACGTCCACGGGAAGCAGGTACCTTATGGGTTACGCGGTGAATTTACTGCATAACGCAATAATAGTTAGTTATAAATACTCGTATCTTCTAATTGCATTGACCTAGAATATATTTTTTTTTCTGCTCCCAGGCACCAAAGACTCGAATATTTAATATTAATTCATATTAAATATTATTATTTTTTACCATTTGAGGTACGGAACCCTAAAAATAAATAATTTATCTACGTTACATGTTTACATTTTAAAATATGTTACATTATAATTGAACAACTGCATTTGCATAGAACGTCCACAATTATGAAGTGTATTTAAAACGTTGGCACACTCGCATACAACTATTCTAAACTCCACCATGCAAATGCGTTTCTGCATAACTCTTGTTTTAATTGCATGCTCACCTAATACACTTGCGTATTTTACATTGTTTACATAATTTACCTAGACTTCCTAGTATAATAAGCACATCAATTTTTATATATCGTCGCTAAAAGACTAATTCAAGTAACATACTATTTAATTTTCACAATAATTTGAGTCAAACTATCAAATAAGTATAATTGTTCAATAAGATTTCTCTTATTGAACAATTAGTATTTTGTTAGTATGTTACTTTGTAATGTGTGAAAACACATGAATGAATGAATGAATGAATGAAAACATGAAAAGAAATTAGAAATTCAACGGTTATATTATAGAATACAAAGTATAAGAGAAACATCGGATGTTATCTTGGATGAAATATTAAATATGACAGGTAGTTTAAAAGAGTTGAGTAATTTGATACTAGGTTTTCGGTGAACATGATTCTTGCTTTATTCAAGTTTATTTTACTGCAACATTTAAAATATTATTCTAATATGTTGCAGGAAAACAAATTACATTTTCATTTTTGTTTTGTTATATGCTACTTAATTCGAGTTTACCAATCTTTATTTTAAGCAAAACAACCCGGGGCCTAATTATATACAAATATTTTTTGGCAAAAGCTTGTTTTAGATTTAGGATTTCACATATCTACATATATGTTAATATGTTATTATTGAGACCTCTGTGACGCAGGTGCACAGACGCGCGACTACAAACGCGACGGTTGTGAGTTCGATTCCCATCCGAGGATATGGAAAATATTACATCATCATTTCTTTGCTCAGATAACCAGCAAGAAGACAACAAGGCTGTGCATATTATTCTATGTTTCGACTATTATTAACTGTTAACTTTTAAAAATCTTCTTATTAAGATAATCCAATGACTTTCTTAATCTACGTAAATATTTATATTTCAAAATTATTAGAGGTAAGTAAGTAACGAATGTGTCTTTGCTAGCACTGAAAATGTAAATCGAATGATATTTAACCTCGCGCCACGCTGGCCTTTCTCTGTACACAGCACTCCTGTTCGCCACACAATTAGGATTCCTCTGTAAATGCATCGTTTGGATTTAACTGTTTGAATAGAATTCTATAAAGGCTAATTAACTGCCCTGTTTTAATGACTATTATGTTGAAAGTCCATAAATTATTTAACTTCTACTAATTATTCACTCAGTATGCAGTAAAGTAATATTTAAAATGTATCTTGACTACAATTATTAAAATTTAGCTAAAGATTTTTTTTTAAATAATTGTTGACTATCACTACAGACTAAATCGTTATCCTATACATATCATTTAAAATTTTCTATATTTTTTTAAAGCACCCATAAAAACGAGAAATTTATAGTGTGGTAATTATATATAATGTTTTCTTTTATATTTAAAAAATTATAAGTTAAAACCTTGACGCAGTGCGGGACAGGCGCTAATCCGCTTGACTAAACGAAATCCCAATACAATGCATAGCACGTACGAACTCTTTCCTACTGGCTGGCAATATAAACTTTTGAAGTATTCATTTTACAAATATTTTTCTATATTTTGACATATTCGCCAATCTCCATCTGACTTGAGATTTGAGGTGGTCAAAAGCCAATGCTATGCCAAATCTATTTGAGAGAGAGAGAGAGAGAGAAAAGATTTTTATTGCAAGTAATAACTGAATGGAATTTGAACCAAAAGCTGTGCTGCCTATTATTAGAGATAATTTATTGTCAAGAACTATTTTTGGCCCTAAATTAAAAATGTCATATTTTGTGAAAACCTGTTCGCTATTTTCAGTAAATTTCAATTTCGGCTCTACTAAAACTTTAAACTAAATTTGGATTTTAAAAAACACTCAAATATTAATGAGTTCCATCAATATTGGAGTCCATATCCAAATTTATTTACTATTGTTTGATATGCCACTATTGCAAAGCTTGTTAATTTCAACTGAAACTACTTATCAATTCTGTTGATAACCAGTAACATAAATTGCATCGTTTAATAAAAAATATATTAGTTTATGTGATTATATTTGCATGCATTTTGTTTATAACAATTGTAAAATATATTTTTATTTACATTTCCAATTATATTTTTATTTAGAACATCCCAATTGGACCATTAAGAAGTAGAGAATATCTCTATATACAAAAATATATCAAAGAATCACCTCAGGCTATGTTGTAAAGGACATCTCGGTTGCTTGAATAAATCACAAGCGCGTACCACATATATTTGCTGAGTTACTATTATTATTAAAATCGAATAAATCAATCGAAAATAAAAAAGATATATGTATATGAACTTATATTTTACCCATTTGAATTAGAATAAAGTGATTTTTGTAAATACTAACAATGCGCCAACTTCATAATAATTTCAATATTTTTTTACATACATATATTTACAGAGCTATACAAAACATAAGAAATTATCATTAGAAAAACTCTGAAACTCAAACGTTAAATTTCGAGTACGAGTTTCTTATTTTCCACCGAATTCTTGAAGCATTGCTTGTTGAGCGGCGAAACTCAACGCCGCGCTTTGTAATATTAGTTGTACGCATTTATTTTATAATAAAAAGTCCATCGTATGTGTATCAACTCATTTTGTCAGCTGTCACTATTAATACAATAGTAACGAAATAGAATAGGCTTAGTAATAAACAGCAGCCGCGCTCAGAGACACTAATAAATATTAATAGGCAGTAATTCCTAATGCAAATTGTTCTAAATCGATACACTCACCTACACCAGCTCGTATTATAAATAACTAGTATATTACTATTAGCTAAATGTATTAACCGTATCTTAGTTCGTAGAATTCTAAGTTAATGTTAACCAAATATTTATTCGAAGATAAAGCAATTTAATACTAAAACCATAATAAAATTAATAGCAGCCATGGAATAGGAATAGCGCGGAATTTTGCCTCTAATTTTAATAATAGATCAATTTGTAAGCACTAACTGAGTATTACGAGTATTCCTCGGTGCGCTGAATTCAATTAATAACGTTACTTTTGTTTTCAAGAAAAGTTATTTATAGAACGTTAAATATCAGTTGGTTTTAATGTTTAATCTATATTTAGATCATGGTTTGTTGAAATTACTAAATAATACAACTTAAAATTAATGTTCTCTAAAAAAAAATAGAATTAAAAATATAACTTAATATTTGCCTATTTTAGCATGTTTATTTTACATACAAACATAAATTCAATCTACACATAAATATTTATCTTCAGGCTTGACCCACGCAAAGTATTGTGATGAGAAAGCTTAGAGTTAGCAAACTACGCTCTCTATTTTGACTGTTTTCTGTGATATTGCGTATTAAATGATAGATCCAACGCCAAATTACGTCTTTCTAGGTCGAAATGATTATGTAAATCCTACTAATATTATAAATGAAAGTTTGTGAGGATAGCTTTTCTTAAACTTTCACTCAAAAACAACTGAACGAATCTAGATAAAACTTTACATTTATGTATCTTATGATATACATAATAATCCATATTTACGAATTGAGTAGGCGAAGCCGCATTTGGGTCGCTAGTAATTTATTAATACAAATAACAGCTCGTAAGATATCCAATACTATTTCTTGTTATTCATAAGAAGCACAATATAAGTTTCGTCCTACACAATATGTAGGACGTACGTAAACTTTCCATATTTTTGCTTCCGGATCAATTCGTACGGTACATTTATGAGAAGCAATCGGACCCCAAGGAAAATTCAATACACATTCCAAATTGTGTAAAACATAAAAAGGAAAGACACACTTTCTTTTTTTTCTTATGAGAAATGAGAAGAAATTGGAACTGGAACTAAAAATATAATTAGATTTTTTTTCATATACATTTATTCCTACAATCTGCAATTATTGAGTAAACATAGATAATTTTGTGATAAAATACTCTGACATCGTGAGGGGCAGGGGCAAAAGCGTGTGACTGTAAACGCGACAGTATATAAGTTCGATTCCTACAAAGAGAAATGAAATATTTCATATTTTACATTTCTTCGCTCTGGTTTACAGGCAAAACGCGGTGTTTAATTCCGCCACTCAAAGCGGGAAACGGCTTTAATGGAAACGGAGTGTTTTAACACTAGATTAAAAAAATACTACACTTTGCCTTCATTTATCATAGAATATGTAAGATAAGAATTGCCTTTATATCTTTCAGGTTTTCCAGTTCATTTATAAACTAAAAATTTTATATTCTTTATTACATAACGAAATTTGCGCAAATGAGGGTACCTACACAATATTTTGAATATATTTCGTTATATTTTTACCGTCATTTACATTTGTATTTATTCATAATAACAGCGAAAGCTCAAATATCAGCAAAATGATCTTATGAATAAAACATGACTGAAACATATTTCGATTAAATTAGAAATTTGACTGAAACACTGAATATAAAGCTTGAAAATTCTACAAGTTTTCTATAGTTTATTGTCTTCTATACGTCTCGCAATATTTGCGGTCGTGAATTCCATTTTAATATATGAAGATCATTCCACTTCAAAAAAAAAAGTAAAAGTAATTTAAGCTTCGAAACTTTTTATCTTTC
The DNA here is from genome assembly GCA_013403645.1 of Heliconius nattereri. Taxonomy (NCBI): domain Eukaryota; kingdom Metazoa; phylum Arthropoda; class Insecta; order Lepidoptera; family Nymphalidae; genus Heliconius; species Heliconius nattereri. The sequence continues at coordinate 5,466,629 of JAAIXI010000226.1, read as the reverse complement.
GCGAATATCTCCAAACAGTAGTGTCACAAACACCTGCCCTTCCTTCACTCCCGATTTTAACTGGGCCACGCTTTTACGTGCATGTTTACGTTAACGTCTTGTATGAAGTATGCTAGTATTATGATGCCCTAGCATTTCTAATGACTTTTCTTTGAAACTTCAGCCTCTGGGTAAGCCTGATCCACACTTAAAACATTTTAAGCTAAATATTATGAAATAGTTCCTTTCATACTTAAAAGTATATTTAAGATGAAATTCTTTAAGATTTTCTAGTCAAACTCGTACTTCTCGTAGTGCTTCGCAAAACAAGAGTTTTGCAGTAATAGAAATTTCTGTACTCTGTCTACTTAAAAATAAAATTTCTGAAATATTTTCAAGATTCCTCTAATCTGTTATAAAAACAAATTATTATAATTTTTTTTTCAACTCTCTTGATATTTTATAACATAAATCACATCTGTAAGAAACCATAAGATTGATGGTGTTCCACGACAGTGTTGTCGTTGATGCGTCATCCATCAAAATCTTTGTACCTCACAAACAGCCACAGCCACAAAACCATTAAAGTAAAAAACAGTTTTAACTACTATCCATACCTATATTATAAATTCGAAAGTAACTCTGTCTAACTGTTTGTCTGTCTTTTACGCAATCAGGGCCAAACCGCTAATTTAATTGTGATAAAATACTCATATAGAGTTACTTGAGGGTCTCTGGCTGAACATAGGATACTTTTTTTCTCATATTTGTAATATTTTCGATATATACCAATATATTAATATACTTATCAATTTGACATGCCATTTATTCCGCCATGTTAATAATAACCGTCGCTAAGCGACCGTTGCTAAGCAACAATTTCCAAAGTTTGTTGTTAGAAAATGTCACCCAAAATGAGCTTGCTTAACGCATCCCTCTATTGAAAACTGAAAATAATTTCATAAATATTCGTATAGATCAAGCGGGTGTAGCCGCGTATAGATGCACTAGTAGTTTTATATATGTTAAATTACTTTATTTATATGGAAAAGTAAGTCTGTCTGTTGCCAATTACGCTTGTTGAAACGATAAAATAAATCTCTTAAATACTATTCTTTGCATATCAATGGCATGAAATAAATCATGGAATAACAGTGGGTATAATACAAAAAGCAAACTAATTAGGTTCATATCAGATATCGGCGAAAAGGCCCAAATTTAAGGTTAAATCGCATCGAATAGAATATCTTTGACAAAAGAATCCGTACAAAAAGGTAATGAAGCAATTATTTATTCACTTTCCTAAAAGACGTTCGTTAATGTGCGTGATTAATCGTCCTTTATCTGCCTTACACGAGCATCAAATATAAAGGCTAAAACGTGTTTTTCTTCTACAAAATCCTTAGAGATGTGCTATATTAAATATTACTCTACAATAATATTTGCATTGTCATCGCAATCAAGTAAAAAAGATTAAGGCTTTTTTTCAAAGACTTTACAAATTTTTGTTAAGTAGGTACTTTTTCAAAAACTTTACGTCATTCTATTTTTATGTGTTTTTTAATCTTTTTAACAACATCATATTTAATATTGTAGCCCTTTATGAAAGTCGATTTAAATATGTAATAAAATCGCAAATAAAAAACTTAAAATAGTTTTTTTTTTTAATTAGAGCTTTTATTTAATTTGCAATATATGTATGTGGGTTCGGGTGAAATCTTTGAGCTCAATTTTGAAGTGGATATCTTCAACCGATTGAGCTGATATTTTGTATACACGTTTAGTTTGGATAACAATGCACGATAAAATATATGACGTCATTCTAAAGCTAGTATGGCGGACCATGCAAGATGGGGGAATTGTTATTTTTAATGTACTTCTGCAATATGGGTATCAAATGAAAAGGCTCGTTGAGAGCAGCTCGAAAAATAATGTTATGTCATTCTAAATCCAATATGGCGGACCATCCAAAGTAACAGAATAGTTATTTTTGATGCACTTGTACATTATGGGTATTAAATGAAAGAGCTTCTTGAGAGCAACCTGGAAAATGATGTGACGTCATTCTAAATCTAATATAGGAATCCGTCCAAGATGACGGAATAGTTATTATATTTGCAATTCTCCAATACTGATATCAAATGAAAGGGCTCGTTGAGAGTGCCTTGAAAAATATGACGTTTTTCTAAATCCAATATGGTGGAACATCTAAGATGGCGGAATAGTTATTATTTTTGCACATCTGCAATACGGGTCTCAAATGAAAGGGCTTGCCGAGAATAATTAGAAAAATAATGTGACATCTAGTGTGAGAAACCTAGCCAGCGTAAAAAAAAAGTAAAAAATAAATTATAGGCAAATAATCATTTTGAGAAAAACCTTTTATTTAAACGCTTTAAAAAGGAGAAAATAAAATTTGTCTATTAAATTTTAACTATCAATTCATAACTTCATTGTACACAATTTATATGATACTAAAACTACATAAAATTTACGTAGGCTATTTTAATAATGAAATGAATAAATAGCAAAAACAAATTAAACCATAAGACATTAATATTTGCATAAGTTTTCACTTACATGTTCGTTTTGAAAGTTGAGTACAGGGTGACACCAGTTTTAATAAGTTCTTTATTTTATTAATTTTTTCTTCTATTTTAGTATACTGCTTCTTTTTAAAGGTATTTTCATTTTAAACCTTTGAATTCATGGAAAGCTATTTCAAAACAATCGAGAAACTAATTTTATTGTTAACAAAGCAATTTAAGTTCTTGACTTTGTTCTAAAATACCTCAAGCAGACAGCACTGAAAATACGCTTTACCGATCTGTGTTCACTATTCTCGTTGTTTCCACGATAGATTTAAGCCGCTTAGCTTACATTTTTCAATAACTTTTCCATCAAAGGAAAGCTAGCAACATGTTCGAATTTCAAATCAAAATATTTTTCTTGATAATATTGTACGTTATTGTATTATTATTGTAACATAATCTATACATATAATAAAATGTAACTGATCGCTGTATGTATATGGAGGATATATAAAAATAAAACTGTTCGTAGAAGCATTTATCAATATAATAGAACCCAAAACAATATTTTTATTTATATAAATGCAGTTTTCATTATTATACAACATCTTACAGCTTCATACCTTTATCCACATAAAGCAAGATAGGCAGAGGAAAACTAGTGTTGAGGTATTCCGCTCCCCACTTTGCCAGTTATTGAGAAAATACATGTTGAATGAAAGGAAAATGAATGAAATATAATAATACCTCAGTAAGAATCGAACCCACAACCATTGTTTTAATGGTCAACATCCATATATAAAAAAATAATATAGCACTAAATATAAACATAAACTTTAAGTCATTCTCTTAATATAAAATATCGCTCCCGAGGCACTGTGCCTAGTTAACTAACAGTTTTCTACCAAATAAAGGAGAAGTCAAAGCGGATTTGTGCTTTCATTCGAGAAATTGAATTCTTAACCTTACAAAAATGCAAAACGTATTCGTGTTTTATTATATTATATTGTGAAAAAGAAATAAATGTAGGTACCTGTTTCTTATATAATGCTTCAGAACATCTGTAACATAGTAATTGTAATTGAAAGTTTATTGGTAAAGGGGTCGCAAGTTCTATGTCTGGATATTGTGCTTTAAATATATTATTCAACTTTTTGTTCATCTTCATCATCAACCTGTCCTCGTCCACTGCTGGACATAGGCATCTCCAAGTTTTTGTTAATTTATAAACATTTAAATAGTTATTAAATAGTAGATACTACATTTAATGACTGTTTAAGATCTTTTATTTATGTTTGTAAATTCAATCCCCAGTCGCAGAAATTAATTATTTTAATTTTTGCGCTCTAGTATGATAAAGCGCGGCGTTGAATTCCGCTCAACACACAATGTCCCGAATTTAAACGGTATGTAGAAAATGAAAATGATTTACTATTACCCAACAAGTTCTTTCTGCCTATGCTGGTTATATGTGGTATACAGCATGAAGCTTAAAAAATAGTAATTTTTAAATGTAAACATATTTTTTTATTTATTATTGGGCTGCAAGGAAATCGCAACAACTTCGTCGTAGTAATATATTTATGGCAAAGTTGTAACAAAGTTCGGTGGCAAGTGGCTGCGTCAAGTCGAACGGTATTATGCCAAAACTTTCGTTCAATATAGCTACGTACATTTATGTGCAGTGTATTTATAACAAAACCTAACCATGTAGAAATGTTTATCATTATTAGATAAATATATTTTATAGTATTTTGCTTTCTAATAAATATAACTTTTATTTTCACAATTGTTATCTTCACGCTGTATCCCTTATATAGCAGGGTAGGCAGAGGGAACCTAGTGCTAAACACTCCATTCCCTAGTTTACTAGAGCGATGAAATAAAACAGTTAATCCCAGAAGTGGGAATCGATTCTGCAACCGTCGCGTTTACCGTCTGGTATTGTGCCACTGCGCCATAATGGATTTTATGTGATCCTATCCATTATTCTTTATTTCATTTTAAGTAAATATTATTTACTAAATGCTTTCGTGAAATAATATAGATTCTTTGTAACGGTTGCCTAGTATCGTGACAGGCCATCAAATTCGAGCTACGTCATTAGAATGGGTCATTTGTGTGCGTGACCAACGTCACAGCAAACTGACCATTTCCGCCTTCCAGAACCCACTTTTAGTATAATTTGTTATTCATTAATCGCAAACATGGCGATAAAATAGTACAACTAGAATTTATACGTATGACATAGACATAGATAGTACATTATGACATAGTTAGCATGTCAGTCTAAACGAAACGACTGTGGATTAAAATTCTATAGGATGTCGTAAATGTTAAAGACATTGTATATACAGGTAAGAATGTCTCTCTCCACTCACCGTGATCGTCAGAATATTTTAACAAAATATATTTTTGTAATCCTATAAAAAAAATCCAATTAAAAATATATATGATATCATATTTACAATAATTGCTTATGATTCACCACGCCTTACTTACATTATACAGTAAAATCTATTAGAAACGCGACCTGAAGTATAAAACATCCTATTAAATGCAGAACCTCACTATTACCTACAATATGTAAGACGCCGAAGATAAATTCAAAGTTATTTACCTGTCACCCGCACTGATTTTCAAGACTCGTGAGGCATGGCATGATAGATTGGGAAATAATGGAAAACTCATGAGGAAATCTTTAAAAAATATGAACAAACCGTTTATTCTATATATAATTTGTAACTATTATTTTAATACTATTAAAATCACAAGTTTACCGACTCTGTTACATGAGGCGCGTCGTTGACATTCACAATTCAAAACAAAGACTTTAGAAATGTATGTGAAATTGACAACAAAGTGAAATGTCTAAATTATCTGTGTATTTATTGCACAAAATATCGAATCATGTCTGAGGGTTTTTGTGTATTTTAATAATTCATATGTATATTTCTGATTGTATATTCTAGTTAAAACTTCGGCCTGTATATATAACATAATATAAACATATATCATTTTCTTAATGAAGGTCCACGTCGTTTAGTCCTAGTCAGTAATAGGTGGTATAAAGACAACACAAAGGGTCCCGTAGGGTTAAGTAGCTTTTGAACTACTTACAACTTAAAACAACTGTTTCGGCTAAGCTGTTCTACATGCCGCTGTTTTAGTCACTTCAGCTAATGTCTGTTGTTTAGTTTTCATATTTAAAGATATAAGCCTGTGTTAATCAATAAGACTTTTCTAGATTATAAGTAGGTACATAGTTTTGATATAGGTAAAAATATTTATTCAAAAAATTATAAATAAAACACATGTTTAAAAAACGAGAGTTTTAAGGCATTTTCATTTTGTTTACAGTTTCTGTTTCAGGTAAAAAAGTTGCTTTTACGTGTTACTTGTTTAATTTCAAAGTTGAAAAAAAAACCGGTCAAGTGCGAGTCGGACTCGCCCACCGACGGCTTCGTACCAATTATGGGATTGTAACGGGAAGTAGGTAGTAACATTAGGCAGTAGTAGGTAGCATAGTATGCACTGGTTTTGCATGAAATGAACTACATTTATAAGTGTGTAATGATGTTTTAAATATTTATAAATTTTCACATTTCGGTTTTTTTCCCTTATTTGTATTGTCAATTCTCACTTGAGTCCACAGGAACAATATTCTAAATGGTTTTAATTACCATGTGATTGAATTGATGATTAACTTTCATAAAAAAATAAATAAAAATAATACACAAATACGTCGTAACGCTCGTATTTATTCTGTATTCCAAGGGACCGTAGACTTCAATAGTTGATATTAATTTCAGACAGACGGACAACGAAGCAATCCTATAAAGGTTGCGTATTACCTTTAGAGGAGCGGAACCCTAAAAAGTAAAACAAAGCTTTTCATAACGTGTTTTTTATAGCATGCTCTCAAATAAATGTTCATCGCCTTTTTGTTATAAAAATGATCGTTGTGTTTTATAAATTGTAATTCAACGTGCCCCACAATATACTACGTACATTTACAAGACGCTTTATTATAATTCGTATTCTCTTTTGTCTTTCATAAAATGCTGCTCGATTTTAGATATAGTAATACTCACTTTTAATAGATAAAGTATATATTTCTACATTCGCGGCGCAGGACACAAGCGTGTGACTACAACCGCTACACTCTTAACATAGGCTCCCTCTGTCTATCCTACTACATGTAGAATACAGCGCGAAGATGACAAAAATGTACACTGACGCATAAATACTTATTTATTAATGCAAGCTTTGGTTTAATTTACAATTATCTTTATAAAAATTAAATTCATTACAAAAATTTTAACATTTCTTTTTGTTGGTGAATAATCGCTTTCTTAATAAAATTATTAGTTTTTTTAACAATATTTTTAAAACTACTATTACTACATCCGATTAGACGGTATCAAAAACAGAAAAATAAATATACTATATAAAAAACATTACATAAAATTCGTTTAGAATATAAAGAATAAGACATGAATTCATTTGAAAATTATAAAGCGCCATTTTAATGGTTAAGTGCTCGATCCACCGTTTGTGAAAAGAGGGTGAATGATATAATAATGAATGGTGTGAGGCGGCTATATTGAGACAAGAAGATTTTCTATTTTTTTAAACTCTTCAATGTTGAAGATTTCTTTTTTGTTATATTCTCTAAGAGCTGTATTCGACGCTCGCGTAGACGAAAATATCATTACGGACTGAAATGAGGTTTCCTAATTTTTCATCTGAAGATAATTTTATTTTGCTTTATCATACTTTTCTCTGGAAAATTTTGTTTATAATATAATTTTAACTGAAATTGTAGTGTATAATACTGAGACATTATATTCATTGTTATTCTTTATATGCGACAGCGTTGACAGCTTGTTCGTTTTGCGTTGGATTGCAAATTTGTATTAAAAATATAATTTCTTGCTTATGGTGTGATTACCATAGAGTGAGACATGAGTGTGAGACAACGCTCGGCAAAATACATCACTAGCTAGGCTCTCTATATTATTTGTGCACATATAATGTAAGAGATGCGCTATAAAAATAATTAAAAAAAAACAGATTTCTGATCTAGTATTCTCTGTCACAAGCCTCACACGGTGTCGCGTTGAGTGCCGCAGACAGCGGTCAAGCATGTAAAAATTTGCATTATTCCAAAAGGTAACGCCGCCACAGGCAACTGGCGGACGCTTTAGAAAAAAATGTGAAACAAAATAATTCGGAACATGCTGTGTATTTACAATTGCACATATGTAATCGAAATCAAAATGTTCTTTATTCAAATAAGCCATTATAAGCTCTTTGGAATTTTACAATACATAAAAACTATATTAGTGTCATTTATAAAGAAAATAGGAAGGTGGCACCAGCTCAGAAAGTAGCTCTAGCGAGAAGAGCTTGCGATAAATTCAACGGTAATAACATTCTTCTCTTCTATATTATTATTTTACAAGACTTAAATATACATGGGTACAAAAAAAAATGAAATTTTATATATTGACATTTAGTGAAAACCTATTATATAATGTGAATGACATATGAAAAATCAGATGTATCAAGAAATAATACAGCGGAAAGAAAAGGTAACAGTGAAAAATGAAAAAAGGTTCCAGTAATACGAACACGGAGGACGGTAAGTAGATCCTATCCGTACAACTGTCATGTCGTTATTCGAAATGTATTGGCGAAACATATTAGCGTCTACTGATATACCTCAAAGCTACAAATGAGAAATAGTTAACATTAAACAAATTGCTTCTTATTTTATTTTATTTTGCACGTAACGTTATTCCACTCTTCTCTTCTTATATTTTAAGTCCTTTGTTTTTATCAAAGGTTGCCTGTAAGAGATTGCTTGAAGCAATAAGGCCGCCTTTGCATACTTGTTTTTATTTATTTCTTTTCTGTACTATTTGTATTATTCTTTTTCTATTATTTGTGTGCAATAAAGTATAAACTAAACCAAACTAAACAATGAAAAAATATGAAATTAAATAAAAATCTTATACTCAATTCTAAAAATAATATTTAAATTATGATGCACTTTTACATGAAATTTATATGAAATATTATTAAAATATAAAACGACTAAATTTAAATATGCAAGTACAATTTTTATATCTAAAACAATTAAAATTAAAAACCAACTAATAAATTTATCTATAGACTCAGACAGAACAACACGACACGTGTCTGTGCTATCAAATTGCTCACAATGTTCCCGAGGCCTTTGTGTTTATCATCGTTGAGACGTTTAACAGAGAGACAATTCTCCCTTCTGAGAATATTCATGTTTTAAATATAAATGTTTCTTCTCATATTTATTACAGAAAGTGTGTGTGCTCTTACATACGTAATATGCTGTAAGCTATACATTTATATTTCTATACATGTATTATAGTCATTTATTTTTTTAGCTTTACGCTGTATCCCGCATACAGCACCGTAGGCAGAGGTAACCTGGGAACCTAGCGTTAAGAGACTCAGTTCCCCACTTTCCACCGAAATCGTGCGACATTGAACGGTAACGCCGAGTAGACAAACGTGAGATTGAGAATAAATACGAAATTATTATTATGTAACTAAATACTAAATTGCTTATAATTTTCAAACATTTAAATTTAAAGCATATTTCATAAGTTCTGCAACCTATGTAAAGGGAAAATAGAAGGAATTACTCGATATAAAAATTCTAAAGGTTTCTTTACGGAAAACCGCATTGGGGCAGAACAAGTACACTCAAACGTAACTAGTAACTACACCCAAAAATCTTGCCTCAAACGAAATTTGAGTGTATGCTCATCCAAGATAAGCCGCAAAAGCTGTGTGTGCGCGCGAGGAATTCGAAAATAAATATATTATATACAATTTGAAATGAAATCTTGAATATGATCGGCGTAAGTAGTTTCGTTTAGCATGGGCCTACACTCGTAAAAAATACATATTAAGTATATAAAAAACCGGTCAAGTGCTAGGAGGTCGCGAATACCGAGGGTTCCGTGCCAATTTTATGATGGTAGGTCAATATGAATTATAAAAATTGAATATGATTTTTTAAATACAGTTTCTTTCAATTGAAGTAAAAAAAACATCAACAAATTTTAACAACACAAAGAAATGCAACGCTCAGAAATTCTATCAAGTAGTATTTCTCAGTACACCACCAGAAGCTGATCTTTGTTTACTCGCAGTGAATACCGATTTATATTGATACCACATTGCTGCTGCTGCATACTCTCTATAATGTGCCTTATCAGACTGTGCCAGACGTAACCACAATATAAATGTAAAACATTTTAATATGTATACGTGTCAGCGTCATGCATTATGAAATTAAGGCAAATTTGAGTTAACATAAATTGGTAGAATATCTAAAACGGTTTATATTTACTATAAATAATGATTTCATAGATTTTTTTCATATAGATTCACATTCACATCAACTTATGTTCATTTACACTTACACCATACACGGCTCGCACGTAAAAGCGCCTTGCTTTTCGCACTATAGGACAATAATGGATGGGATGGTCTCCGTGAGATATGGCGCTTACTACCGTATACGAGTACGCTCCTGTAATATACTCGTATACAGATATATTGCGTCTTAATGTATTGCGTATATTTGTTTAACGTCTTACATAAAGTAATGTCTGTAAATACTTGAAAACTAAGAATTGATGTTAAAAGCTATTCAATTCAACTCACACTTATGAGTTATGAGTCAAAACAGTGATATATGAACTAAAAATTTAAATATTAAAATATTTAGGAAATACTTGAGGCAAACAAAAAATCCACATAATATTATGTTAAAATTTAATTTCTTAATTAATAAACTACGAGATAGCTATAATTCCTGTTCTCATTAAGTTTTCCCCAAAGTCTTGTCCTAGAAGTCTCAGGCGAATAAGATTGTTGGTGAATAATTTAATGAAATAACAAAATTTATAAAAATGTACAAGGAAAAAAATGAGTGAAAATATTTTGTTTGTAGAAAATATTCTCCGTTTCCTGCTTTTACCTCCTTCCTTAGCTACTTTTAATAAAAATAAGCTTTGATACTCTTAAACAACTTTTTCCGTTTATATTTAGCGCATAGCGTGGTTTCTGTATAAAAATAAAACAGAAATAAAAGCAACGTAAATTTTCGAATTGAATTTGCTTCATTAGCGCTCCACTAAGATACTGCACATTATACGAGACAGAGACTTGGATAACTTGACTGTCGTCGATGCTCCTGGAAGCAGTTGGCACTTCGCCACACTACCGACCTACATCAGGGTCAGACACCGTGTCAATAAGTTATTTTTGTTTACGCTACGTATCTGTTTCATTACACGTATGAGTAATAAAATTGTAATTGATCGTTCTATATAGATGTTTTTTTACCATTTCTTTAATCCTTGGTGATATATGGACATTATTTAATGTTCATAAGAACATTGTCCTAGGATCTCAGATTAGTAAGCGCCTTGAAAAAGCCGCACGTAATTTATGGACGGCCCCATAGAAGATAGTTAGACAAATAAAAAAAATATATTACAGTTGTCGTTCACTTTCGTTTTTTTATAGGTGAGCTTTTGTTTTTTAGGATTTCATAAATAATTTAATACTTCCATTTTTGTGAACTATCTATTCCATTCAGTTACCTTTTAAAAAAGAGTACTGCGATAATTTACATGACATTCCGAAAAACCGGGACGTCCCGTTTTTTGCTTGTGTCCGAAGCAAGTCGCAAGCAACAGTCTCGTTCAGAACGGAACGTCTGGTCACATTAGTTATACATGCATAATATTACCACTGCCCAACTTAGATTCGATTTATTTGTTTTGCTGGAGGGATACTCTAGGAGTTTAGCGATAGTTTCTCATACGCTATATCTGCATATTATGGGTTGGCTGTATGTTATTAGAAGAGGTTCTAAATTTGTACACGTAATAAGCTCTTAATTTTAATATTTACTCTCTTTTTCTTATTTAATAGCCTGTGATATATTTAAAATATTTTTTTTCTATTTATTTGAAAATTACATTTATATTATTTAAATCTATAATTTAGACGAGTTATGGTACTCAAGAAAAACCTTCGTGGTTTTTGTAGTGTATGGATATTTTATAGTAATAAAAAAAAAGGTTCTAGTTAACTATATTTCAGTTTTATTAAATATTTATAAAGAATATTTATCGAGGCATAAGTTTCTTTGTCAGTGTGTTCAGTGAAGCAAATCTAATTGTATAGCCTCTACAGACCGAGTTCTTCCGTACAATTAATATTCCCGAGAGAACTTAGTTTCTACGAAGCGAGCCTCAAATATCTAATGCAGATGTATTTATTTTAAAAAATATTTCAGGTTCACGCTGTATCCCGCAGGGTGGACAGAGGGAACCTAGTGTTAAGATACTCTCTCCCCCATTTTCCGCCGAATTCTGGAGGCTGCGTGCTGAGTGGCAGATTCTCAAGATTCTCTCTCATTCTCGCGCTTTGCCTTGACACCAGAGCGAAGAAATGGACATACAAATTTAAATAAACATTTCATTTCATCGAGTGGGGATCGAACCCACAACCAGTCGAATTTGCAGTCACATTTGTGCCCCTGCGCCACAAATGGCCTCAATTTGTTTTTAATAGCCATTAAAGTTTATATCGGTATATAATTTATAGCAAATATATATATTTTTTAGTTTTTTCACTTCACTTTTTCATCAATAAACTACAGTAAATAAATCACTGAAACATCTTAAAATATTTTTTGCCCACTGTAATAGTAGCTGCCTAAAAAATTAACAGTATCTCTTTCTCCCAATTTTTAAAATTCTGCAAGGAATAAAACGATTAGGTCAGTTTTAGTTATAAAAATAATGTTATAAAATACGGGAGGTAGGTGGAATAGAAAGAAAAGCCTACGAATGTAATGAATATTTATATAATCTTACAGCATAAGATTTTATACATATTAATTAGCTTTGTCGTGACAGCGTGAATTTAGTTAAAGAAAATGACAAAAGAAAAATTAATTAAATAATTTTATTCATTAGTAATGTTTTTAAGGCCGCCGTGACGCAGCGGCACTTTAAATGCGACGGTAGTTGATTTAATTCCCACTCGAAGTAACGAATAAATTTCATTCCTTGGTCTGGTAACAAGACAAGACGCGGTGTTGACTGGAAGTCAACGACCTGAAAGTCACTCAACATGCAATGTCTTGAAAACTAGGTGGAAAATAGAAAGCGGAGTGTAATGTAAATACCCTACGTTCCCTCTGCCTATACTACCGCATGAGATAAACAGCGTAGAACTAAAAAAATGTTATATTATCTTTCAAATAATATCTCATATTAAAATTAATACAAATTTATTGGAAAACATATATAATAAGAAAAATCTTTTAAATCCGAGAAAGCAATCTTTTGTTCCTTCAAATTCATTATGCCAGAAACTGTTGAGAGCAGATTAAAAAAGATCAAATTAAATGGTTACGAAGTTTTAGAATAACTGGAGTTTTATTCACATTTTTTATAATTTACTTTGATACGTTCAAAAGCGTGAACTCTTTTACTGCATAATTTTATTAAATAAAGTTTTATAAGAATAAGGGATCCTTATATATCGATATATTAAACGCCACTGCTGCACAATAGTGTCGTTCCAAACGGAACACAATAATTGTGGGTTGAATCCATCGAAGTTGAAATATGTAGTCGCTTAGTACTAAGTCCTGGGGGATGCGTAAAATTTACAATATATTGAAGTTACATAAGATTTTGATTGTTAATGAATAGCATTTTCAAAATTGCCTCTTACATACTAAATGAGCGTGCGACTGTAAACACAGATTGTGGGTTTGATTTCCACTCGAGGAAATTTAATATTTTCATTACTTCACTCGAGGAAACGCGCGGCTTTGAGTTTCGCCACGCAACGCTTCCAGAAATGGGCGGAAAGTGGGCAATGGAAAAACTTTAATGGCAACACAGTGTCTTAACACTGCGTTCTCAGGTAACTCTTCGTACCCTGCTATATGCGGGATACAGCGTGAAGCTAAAAAAAGAAAGAAAAACAAAAAACAAGAAATATTACTGTAGATTTATTTATATTTCTCAAATTTCGATCAACGAGACAAACAATTTTCTTCTTAATAGTCTTTTGTTGAACCTAATTTAGTGACCTATGAAAAAGAATAGCTGTTATACGTAAAGAAGACAATTACAAATAAACTTGCTGACCGTACACCGGCCTTTTTATTCCAGAGAGGTCAGGGTTGACAACGGCCGAATTAGCTGACTGCCTCAGTTAAAACGTTGAGAACAATGCGTCCATTACAAAATGTCACTGAACACGAACAAAAATATATTTTTAAGGTAAAAAAAACAAACCCGAATTATTTTTTATATTATGAAAATTGCTGGTGAATTCATTATGAAAAAGATATAAAAATATTTTGTTATACTCGTATGTACGAAAGATACTTCGTAAGGTAAATATATTATGTTATTTATACTTATATAACACATTAGCGGACGCGCGCAGCTTCGCTTGCTTATTTAGGGGTGAATTCTAATAAACCGCGAAACATGTGTTCAATGAAATATTTTTAAAGAGTCTAAATTTCAAATTTTATAATAATCGGTGGCGTTTTAAAGATTTTTCCTTACAAACTTTCAACCTCTTATTTGCACCCTTAGGGGAAGAATTCTAGAAAACCATGAAACATTTTTTCAATTAAATACTTTTAAAAACCTAAATTTCAAATTTTATAAAAATCGGTGCCGATTTAAATACAAACAACAACCAACAACCATACAAACTTTCGACCCCTATTTCATCCCTTTAGGGTTAAAATTTTTGAAAATTCCTTCTTAGTGGATGTCCAGATTATGAAATTAAACATCTGTCCAAATTTTACGTTTTTACCATCAGCGATTACGGCTGTGCGTGCTTCTTGCCTCAGTCAGTGAGGACAAGTCCATTTATATAATTATATAGATTAGGTGCATATTAAGTAGTATTCTCTTTAATGTGATATTTATCACAACAACTCACACCTAGTTTTAGTCGAGAACAATACACAAATTCTGATTAGCTTGGAAATATATTTCGATAATATGAAAGGTCAAATCTCTTTGCTTTTAATGTATATTGAACAACTACGTCACACGTTTCAGTTAGATAAAAATCATGAACTGAAAATAATATTCCTCCTAGGAACCTCTAAAGAGCCCAGGGGCACAAGGGGCACAAGGGTGTAACTGTAACGGGAGGGTTGAAATATTCTACCGTAAATGCTGCTTCCGTTAAAGATTTTTTTTTTCTGTTATATAATTATGATGAGACCCTAAAAGGAAGAAAATATCAAGCAAAAAGCTAATATTAAAATAATAGACGAAAAACCACTCACAGTAAAGTGCTTTTATAATATCTTATCAAATATTTTCATTTCCACTATAAGATACGTGCAAGAAACTTATTCGTGTAACATCTTAAAAGGGATCAATCTGCCCTTTGATGTTTTTGTAGAACTTTCTGAGCTATTCTGTTCAAACTTAAACCGACATACATAAAAGTATGTGATATGTACTCGTATAACTGTAATATGCCTCAATGACAAGTAACTAAGTGACATTTGGCTAACTTTCACAGATTATCGATATTCAAATCCCATTCCAGTCCGTTATGTTACCAGCCATATTTCTAAATAGGACTTTTAGTGGAAAAGAAAATGATAATAGTTAATTCTTAAACCAAATTCAAAAAGACAATTAAAAAAAAGTGTTAACTAACATCAACGGATCATAAGTATCATCGTATCATGAAGGTTTATTTATGTTTTTTTATGTATTACTTATGGATATTAATTGGATGAAACTGTCAACAAATACCTCAATTTGAATATAGAGAGCTCTAAATTCCATGATATTTGCTACATTAACCTGTCTCCCTTAACTGTTATTCATACGCAAACAAAGCTTAAAGCTAACAAATATTGTCAGAGCAGTAGATATATTTCCATTACTATAAAATTTTCCATTATTCTTCTTAATTAACTTATTTTTGAAGTTCAAATATATTATGGACCAAGAGATAAGTGGGTCATTTTTATCTTTTTATCAAATCTATCTTTTTTTTTTGGAAATGCGTAATTTTTAAAAAATATGTAGGTGTATTATACAATTGTTATTGTTGAGAAAAATTGAGAAGTCATGCTGTTTCACATCATTATTTTTAGTCGTCTCGTTCCTAGTTTCTACCTGTAATAAACCATTAAAAATTTCCACTGTGCGTTGACCTCTACCGCGGGTCAACTGCGTGGCAATCTGCCAACTCGCTCTTTTGGGACTCGTCAACACATAAATCTAACCACGCTCAATGTAATGGACTAAAACTGCCGACGTTGAGGCTTGAATCAAAACTAATTTGTTTATTTTTTACGCAGTTAAATATGCTTTACATTTTTAGTATACTTGGCTTACGCCCAATATGCTTACCTAAATGTCCAAAATACTTAGTTTCATCATGTTAAAAAGTGAAGTGTATTAACAAATTCAAATTCAAAATATTCTTAATTCAAATAAAGTATTAAAACACTTTTGAATCGTCGAATGTCCATGTCAACAAAAAGCTACCACCGATTCGGAAGGCAGTTCTGCTGAGAAGAGCCGGCAAGAAACTCAACAGTTGCTCTTTTCAAAATCAATGGTACAATCTATTACATTAGCTGGCAGCTATCCTGCATGACATTCAATAGACATTAATTCCATACATGCTTATCCTCTAAATATTCTTGAACAGTGTAATACGCTTTACTTGTTATAATGTTTTTTACAGATATTTTAAATTTTTGTAGTGGCAAACTAAGAATACACTGCGGAATTTTATTATATACACGTATACTTAGACCTATAAACGATTTATTAACTTTTTGGAGGCGAAAACTTGGTGTAACAAGCTTATCTTTATTTCTCGTTTCTATCGTATGACTGTCGCTATTTTTTCTATGACAATGTATATTTTGTCGGACAAAGAGAATGTTATAATAACAAGAGTATATGCTCCTTGTTACGTACGAAAGTATTGATTCCTATATTCCTACTACAGATACTATGGACCGTTGTAATGCAATCGTACCCCAAATAACAATTCTACGACAGAAAAATTGTAGGCGTTCATTTAAAAAATTGCACTTCACAGTGTTTTAAAACATGTTTCTTATGTATGAGAGTTAAAGTACCTGCCTACAGCTACCAATACAATCGACTTACACACAGCTGGCTTACAGTCGTCCATGACTCGTCGAAAGTACTGCACATTATTATATTAAAGGTTCCAATAAGCTCTCTCTCTATCTCTCTCTCTTTAGATATTGAAAACTACCTCAAAAATAGTCTTTAATTATTATTTTTCAGCACAACATTTTATAACTTTTATTCTTGATAAAATTATTTCATTACATAAGATATAATGTTAAGCTGAAAAATTAAAACCGTCAGATACCTTTTGGTTCAGATCAGCTTAGTCTGGTGATTGTGGCACGAAGCCAGCCAGCCTTAATGATACAAATAGACCAGACACTAAACTACAGCTATAGGCATTACAACTTGTTAAGCTAGCTATGTGTTAAGCTCTTTAGGTACCTATAATAAATATTATTTTTTCTTGGCACTTGTGTCAATAGCTCCACACCTACATATACATGTAAATGTCCTACTAAAATAATTTTAATTAAGAACTTTTTCAAACATTGAACAAGCATATTTTAAACACAATGTGTACAATGTATTAACCATGCTATAAAAATAATATTTCTTATTACAGATAAGGAATGGATCATGATATTTATAAATGAATATCCACTAACGAATGATTTAAACCCAAGTTCATCATACGAAGGAATAATAAAAAAAAAACAACATAAAATTTTCTTCATTCAAAAAATGGAAGTATTTACTTCGCGGCCCATTAGTTATTTAAAAGAACGTTACAAACGCAAAATAACACTTCATGAATCCCAATAGACTGTAGTACAAATAATTAATTGGTACTCACCGTTGAATCGTGAACGCAGAGGAGAATTCTAAATAGTAAACGATATTTAGTATCCCGTTTTATTTACACTGCAAAATAAATCTGTGCCGATTGTTGGACGGTATATTTTTTTGTTTGAAAAAAAAAGTTTTTAGGTAAATACCCGTATATGGTTTTGTAAATATACACATTGAAGTTTTGTGTTATTTTTTATAGGCTTTTTAAACATCTGAACTCATCCTCAAAAAACATCATTCAGATATATAAAATAACAATATGAATTCTTTATATTATCTAAATAAACAAAATCAGTTTATTGTCCGCCTGTCCGTCTGCCATGAACATTCATCTCGAGATCTATCTTGAGAATTAATACCAAGCATATTTCTTTGGAGCATAACACCAAACTTCTAAGTCAACGCAATCAAAAGATACGAGAATTTATACATAGTTTTTCCTACATTTTGTGTTTTACTTCCCGTGGACGTAGATTATCATATGGCAAAGGTGTGAGAAAATGCAGCACAAATAAAGGAAAATATCTACAAAACCATTACAAACTTATAAGTGTAGTTCATTTCACGTTCATTTCAAGATGAGTGCTTACGTTTGCAAATTTTAGTTTGTCACCTTTTATAAATTGTACTTCCCATTGACATACAATCCTGAAATTGTAATTCAGAAGATGTGCGTGTGCAAACTGACAAACAGACAGACAAAAATTTTAAAAACCTTTAGAAACCNTTTTTTTTTTTCGTATTAATAATTTCTTTGTCTTGATACTTAGTAACAGTGCATCGGAATTCCAGTCCTTATATGGCGGGTTTCAGATTCGCGACGCGCGGGGCGCGCGGCTGGCAGGGTCGCCATGTACGGTTTGGGATTGTAATGATACACTCGATTGCTGAATATAGACTAATTTATTATTATAACTACATTACTTTTATATCCTAGCTACAATAGATAATATAACTATACATACCTACTTAAGATATACCACTACACTATACTAAGCAACCAAGCATGGGGATGATTTATTAATGTAATGTTTTTTTTTGTTTTATAATAAAACAGAATAACAAGGGAAACTATAATTTTAAGTCTCATCAAATTAAGCCACCGTTGTTCACAGGAAAAGTTGAGCGCAATACAAAGTTTTAAATGGCTTTTAATCCCTGGAGGCGCTTGAAAGCATTTATGTACCAAATTATACTCTAAATAGACAATTTAGTTTATTCTTTGTGTGTAATTATCCTAAAATATTTGTATTTTTTACATTTCAAATTATTATTTTTTTCATAAAATACTATTAATTTATTTAAAAATACAAAATCCTTTATCGCTGTAGATGAAAGAAAGCTTTAGCTATATTGCTAACGTGAAACGCGACTGTATTTTGAAATGTACGGTACTGAATAATTCTCATCCAATTCAACATTTAACATGTCCTCTGAAATATTTATATTTGTTGTTTAACGTCCACTTTGAAGATTGAAGAAAATTATCATTTTGTATAATATTTCACCAAAACATAACATATACTAATAGCAATAATAACTAATAGTAAACCATATGAGCAGAGGCAGCATGTGACTGTAAATGCGACAGGTTATGGGTTCGATTCCCAGTCGAGGAAATGAAATATTTAATATTCTGCTGACGACTGACGCTCTGGTGTCGAGGCAAAGATCAGCGTTGAGGTCCGCCACTCAACACGCAATGCCTCGAAAAAAAAATTCCGTGGATGGGAGGGAATGGAGTTTCGTAAAACTAGGTTCCCTCTGCCTACCCTGCTGAAGTGAAGCTGAAAAAAACAAAGTAAACTCGTCTTCCAATCGTTACGTCGTAATTATTTCCTCAATAATCGACTAAAGAACCATTCTGTTTGATATTAATTATAATGAACAGCGTGAATGTATAAATATTTATGTTTATAATTTAACATGTAGAGAGCCCGCAAAATATTTATTGAAATAATTTATCAATGCTTTATCGATTAAATCCTTTTATTTTCTTTTAATATTCAATTATTCAATATCAAAACTATGACTTTCACAAACAAATCATGTTCAATATTTCCGGGCTCGTTTTGCATTCAGCTGAATGATTTGCATGAATTCTGTAATGCAATAATATGGAGTACCTATGTGTTATCTTTACTTACCTACATCAAAAATGATAAAAAATATGTTTTTTTCTTGTTAGTAATCCCGAATATAGATAGCCTCGATTGGGAATTGAACACACAACCTGTACAGTCGCACACGTGTGCGCCTGTTCGACGAGTGGCCTCATGCAATATAATATTTCGTGATCATTGTGGCACATTTTTCTCATCTCACATCCTTTTTTAAGGTCCATTTTCTCTGCCTACTTTACGTTTCTTAAAAGAAAGAAGAACTAAGAAGTCCACAAAAGTCCACTAAGAAACAAAAACTATGCATGGCAATACCACAATCAGTATGGGATTTATCTTAAAATTGTGTAACATGTACTTTAATACTAGGAAAATGGTATTCGTTAATAATAAAATACATTGAACAAAGCCATTACCTGTCGAAATGGAAGCGCAATACTCTAAGGAGGAAAACGTAAGATAGATTCTAGAATATATAGTTAAGCATAAATCGAGTATATATAAATACATTTTCTGTTGAAGATATAGTGCTTATAGTTATATTTCAATGTAATTACTCTCAGCTCTATATAAGGACATTTGATGTTTATATTTAGTTACATTCCTTCTTCTACATATATTTCTACAAGCTAGGTATTACAAAAAGGACTTCGGCTAAACACCATTTTTGTTGATTAAAAATCAACTCAAGGCAGAATTGTACATATAAATTGGTGTTTTTTCGGTTCCAAAAAATGGGATAATGTCACTTATTACTGCAGCTTTCGGTCTAATTAGCAATAAGCAGTAGACGAATATAGACAAAATAAAACACTTAATGTAGCTAGAAAAGAAAGATACCTACTCAAACGAACTCGGATCTCATGAAACACCTTGAAGTTAATGACCAGGCTTTGTATTGTTGAATGAGACTAAGCGTCCTTTACAAAAACATCTTAAAGAGCAAATGCTTGAATCACTCTCCTTTGTTTCTCTAAGCAGCGCCCTACGCTCATACTTCTTTATTCAAAAGTTTCAAAATGCTTATATGTACCTATACTAAAAATCGGTCAATAGCGAGTCGGACATGCCCATCGAGGGATCCGTATCAATTTCAGGGACGCAAATCAACGGTAAGTACAACTTATTAATTGACAAACTTAAGTTGGCGAGGGTATGCACTGAAATGAACTTACAAGTTTGTAATAGTTTTTTTTTTATTTGTACTGCAATTTCTCCCTCTATATATACACATTAGACATAATCTAATTTATCTAGCTTCACGCTGTATCCCTAGCGTGGTAGTCAGAGAAAACGGAGCGCCTTACGCTACGGTCTCTGCCTACCTCTTTCTTCTCTTACATTCCACGTAGCTATTCGTAGCTCCGTCCTCCACCTCCCTCCGTTCCTGACATGGCGTGTTGGGTGGCGGTTCCCAACGCCGCATTCGTTGCCACTTGACACACCAGCAGGGATGCACTGGTGCGCGTCGCCTTGGGATGACGCCCTATCAGTGCGCTCTCTGGAGGTGCACGTGGCGGAAGTATCGTAGCAGCCCTCGTCAGGGCTGCCAGGGGCCCCTGCGAGCAAGTCTTCCATCGTGGACCCCCATACATTATACATACATACGTGATTTCCAATAATTGGGCTTCCTTTTTTCTCAATTTCTGAAATAAACAAATCAACAAATAAATTATTGGAATTTCCCGTAACTGTGTCGTGTTAGTTTTGTCAACGGGATTTTTTTATATAAATGTATTTCGAATTTTTTTACATTTTAGTGTATATAAGTATAGCTTTATTATAAATATACGGTAAAGGCTTTGAAGTATTAAACGCCATGTTTTTATATACCTAACTAATTACTCACTCTATGAAGACATTCGATACTAAGATAATATAAAATGTAATTACAGTTTTGCAAAATACATATCAACAAGTTATGTCGTCCACTAAAGACGGCGCGACGTTTATTATCGTTAAGTAAACGCAAAAGAAAATGATAGATGAACGTTATCCATCTTCCATGAAAGTAATCTTGAAAAAACAAGTGCTTACCGCTTTACCGCTATCTATATAATATTATTTTTCTAAAGATAAATGTAGAAAAAGAAGATAGATTTCACGTACCGAGAGTACGTGAAATCTATCTTCTAACCTATCTCTTTCTATTCGATTCTATCAATTAACAGTAAATAGCATAACATAATTTGCACACACTTATATGGTGTTAGTTTTAGAGCTTTAAGCGTTTATTTTTCAAATATTTACTCGCATTTATGTCTCTTCTTTTCATATAATGGGAAGTCACTAATTGGAGTATAATAAGTTTACGTAAGTAAAATAATAACCTTTTTGTTATATAATCCAGACAAATGTGGTACTGCAGAATATACTTACCCAAAAGATAATAGACAAACTTATAACTCGATACAACTCGGTGCCACTAAGAATTTAAACCAAAACAGCGCCGACCCAGCGCAGCCGCGATTCAATCAAGGAAGTTTTAAATTAGTTGAGGAAATCCCGCTTCGCCGTAAAAGCATATGTCAATTTCATTAGATATACTGGAACTAGGTTTAATGAACAGCCAAATTGCTTTTTTTATATTTTCCACAGAATTAGTTCACATGAGTGTATGCACTATTATATTAATATCTTTTTCTTTTCATTTCATTGTAAATAAAAAAATAAAACCCTATTTTAAGAGCAGTTTACTCATTTTGTATACACAATACTCATTTTACAGCCAATGATAAAACAAAAACTAAACAGATTTCTATGACTATTCGGTTAACTAATGTTCCAAAAGTTTCAGTCCAAAGGATTAAAAATCCCTTATTTTACCATCTCATTCTGTCAAAGGAAGATCGCTTTCAAAGTTGTTAAAACAATTGCCTCCACAGTACTTTGAGAAGCTTAAGTCGTCATTTTAAAGTCAAAGGTTTTTCTCATCTTTTTAAACATCTTCTAGGAAACTTGATCTGTTCTAAGACAACATTTCAAAGTAAATATAATCATTTATGTACGACATTATACATTTATCTTGATAATGATAAGATAAATCTATATTTCGCTTAGTTCTAATAATTTCCCAATTAATAAATAAATAAGAGTTCTTTGGATGATGTAAAGATCTTTTCACACAGTATAAGAATTTCATTGTAGACATGCAAGTAAAGGAATATATCACACACCAAAGTATATCACCCACCTACTTATCATTTTTGTTCCACTACAACGAACTTCAAAGATATTTAGAAGTTAAGATTATTTTCTTTTCAGCTGGATATGGCCAAATGCCACGAAAGTTTGCGTTATACGCTTATTATTGTTTGGTGAAAGTATCACATAGCGGTTTAGGTGAGAATTTTTCGTAGCACAATAGAGATGGCTGTTACTATTTTTATTAAAATATTTTCGATATGTCTTATTCTGATAGAAACGTATATGTATGTCGGCTGAATGATATTTGAAACGTTTTTCCGTTCAAAAATACAGTGGAAGTATTGTTATTACTAGACTTGTTCTTTCTTTTTCTTTTATACTTTTTTGTCTTTTTTGGACCGTAATTATTTTAATTTAGAAAAAAATATTAAAACCAAGTAATTCGGTAACAATGACAGGGCATTCTATTTTTAGCAACATCGTTAATCTTGTAACAGCAAGTAAATTAGCAAATGAAGGCCAATCTCTCGCCCTTTGTTTTTGCGAAGATCCATCTTTGAAGAAGAAAATACAGTTAATTAGATATTTCTTACAAATTCTGTAATAGATCAAAGTAGGTAATGGACGTAACAAAATCATAATATTATCCATAAAATTGATGACGATCGCGATATCTGTATTTATATGTAATTCCAAAAAGATAAATAATACATTTTACAAGAATAATTTTCATTCATTAATATTTACAAAAGTGGATCCTCAATCGACGTCTACAGTTAGTAACTACTGTGTTAGTATGGTGTGAGCTACTAGTTTTTTCTATATTTAAATCACTCAAAAAAATAATTAATTTACAAATGGCCAGGACGCGATAGGTTATCAGATTGTGGGTTCGATTCTCTCGAGAAATTGAAATATTTAAAATTTCGCAATGCCTCCAGAATACGACGGAAAATGGGGAATGGAGTGTCTTACACTACGTTTCCTGTGTCTATTCTGATTTGAGTTTTTTGGTATTTAAAATATGCAAACTTATTTTTATCTAGCAAATGTCGTTAATTTTTTAATGTATAAAATCACTTTAAAGTAACGATGATTGATCGCGGAGTATTTGATAAATAGAGGGAAAAATTAATGAAGCTGGAGCATAGTGCCAAATTTTTGTGGTTACATTAAGTTTTATGATATGTTTTATCATACGCTTTTTCCACATTTATGAGAGTAAAAATAAAAGAGGCCCAGGCTTAATGAGTACACGTTTAATTGTAAAATTGATTTATTTGTTTTAATTACTACGACTCTATTTGCGAAGAGGCGTAGGGCGAAAATGTCGTAAAAAATAAAGAATATTTTCCACTCGAATTACTTACTCGATTCTCACAGAGTTGTCCTCCGTGTAGTCATTTGGATCACCGCCATATGTGTTTCTAGAACGATTCTTTCTAAACGCTTTAGTTCCTTTGATGAATATAATCTGAAAATTACACACCGAGGGTTCCGTATCAATTAAGAATTGTAGGTCAGCGAGAAATACAATTCTTAAAAGTTGACAAACTTAAATTTGCAGTCGCAACACTTTTATATGGAATGAACTAACACACAAAAATAAATTTTATGGGTTTTTTCTATATTATAAATATAAAGTTTCATTTTCAAATATAATAAATATTTATTTTATACAAAGTTACTTACAAAGTTAGTACAAATAGTTATCCTAACAAATCTCCCACATCATATTCCAATTCTGTAAACACTACGTCTTTCTCCACTTTACAAGTTAAGCGTTACGTCACTGAGCACAAAGCCGCGTCATGCTTAACCAGAATGTGAATAAAAATATTTAAATATTAACGATTTCTAGAAAATCGAACTTCCAATAGTCAAGAATAGTCAAACACTTTTAATGGCGTGAAATGCAATAGTCCATAATTATTAAACGTATTACCTCATTCAATTACAAATGTTAATACTATCATATAAATTGAAATTAATTACGACATGCTTTATTAAATTTAAAACGAATAAATGACGACATCAGTCATATTGCATATTATAAATTTCAAGGTGCATTCATTTGCCAGCATAATGATAAAAATAGCCTGAATAATAACTGCAATAAGAAGAATGCATTTAGTGACTCGAGATTCGTTCCATAGTTGAGCCAACAAAAGCCATATTTTTATACTACAAAAGTATGAAAGTAATTTTGTCTGAGTATACAGATTTAAATTGTGAGTGGTCTTTCTCTACTAAAGTAGTTTTCTAAACATATTGTACGGAAGACCGGAAATTTTTTGACATGTAAAGTTCATAATTATAGTAGGTACAATGTGAGGCCTTCGTGGCAATGGCACAAGCGAATGACTGTAAACACGACAGTTGCAGGTTCGATTCCCATTCGGGGAATATTTTCACTTCTTCGCTCTGGTAACAAGACAAAAGCGCGGCATTGAGTTAGCCATAGCACAACTTTAGTCTTAGCACTTTAATCTTAGCACAACGTTCCCTCTGCCTACGCTGCTATGGTATGAAGCTGAAAAAAAATAGTGCAATGTTTAATTAAAATTATAATGCAATTTATAATTTTCTTTAAATGATTTTGCTATAAGGTATATAGGTCTAAAATACAAACACTAGAATTAGCATTTCTAAATGGAAGTAAAACAAAAACATTCCTTTGTGCTTTCTTTTTCATTTTTGTTTAAACATACGAGTATTTAGTTTATGCTGGCTAGCATTCCAATTTCGTTTTCATAATTCCATATGTGCGGCTGAATGTAAAAATGTTTTTAGTATAATTTCAATTTTTTTACGTTATTCTACAAACATATATTAATATGAATAAATAAAATATATAAATAATTATAAAATCAATAAGATTTTAAATTTTCGCGATTATTACACATTTTAAATGAAGATTTTACTGTAAAGTGTCGGGTTTCCAAAAATGTATAATCTATATATATAAAAGGACTTGTCCTCACTGACTGAGGTAAGACGCACGCACAGCCGTAACCGCTGTGCGTAGAAACGTGGAATTTGGACACATGTTTACTTTCGTAACCTGGACATCCACTAAGAAGGGATTTTGAAAAATTTTAACCCTAAAGGGGTGAAATAGGGGTTGAAAGTTTGTATGGAAAAAAAATTAAATCGGCATCGATTTTATTTAGGATCTTAAAAATATATCATTGAACACATGTTTCGTGGTTTATTAGAATTCACCTCTAAATAAGCAAGCGTAGCTGCGCGCGTCCGCTAGTACTAGATATACGTAATCTGGTTAAAGAGTTTTATTTAAAACTTATAAATTTGTTAAAAAAAAATTAAAAGACTCTTAAGCGTAATTTGTCGCTATTTTGTTCTTCTGGCAAGCACATCAGAAACATGTTATGAAAACGTCGTATTATCATGATCCGAGCACGCGTGCCAATGTTCAAGCGAATCAGACGGAGGGAAGTGGGTCAAATAAACTTAACATTAACTGATGGATTGATACTTGTACTATTATTGTATTAGATTAAATAGATGAGAATCTATATAATTATGAATTGTACAAGATATTTTATATGTCACAAATACAATAAGAAATAATAATATACCTAAATCATCATCGGCAAAAAAATAGCACTAATTCTAATAATATTGAGCTTAAACTCCATTACATTACAAATAGTGAAATCCTCTACAGTCTACACCGTACACAATCACTTTAAATTTATCAAGTAAGTATACAGTGTAAAAATAAAAATAAAAAACTATAATAAAAGGTTTTATCATTCAGCGGCTTTCATCGCGTTCGCATTCATTCTTTTGTGATATGTAAATGAGATGACTGTATGCCCGCATTATGGATTTTCAATATCAGTAGGCCACGGCTTGAAGTCTTCATTTTGAGCTAAGCTTTTAATAATATTCGGGCAAGTTATAAGTTGTCTTTATAATTTATTAACAATAGAGAAGGA
Organism: Heliconius nattereri; assembly: GCA_013403645.1. Lineage (NCBI taxonomy): Eukaryota > Metazoa > Arthropoda > Insecta > Lepidoptera > Nymphalidae > Heliconius > Heliconius nattereri. Next base: position 5,439,834 of record JAAIXI010000226.1, on the reverse strand, counting down.
CAAAAAATATTATATTTATCGAAATAAATAAACAGGCTAGGCGGAAAGAACCTACTTGCGTAGGCTTACAACTTTTGCGTGGTCTTATGGTCGTACCCTGTTCCCATTTTTATAAATTTCATCACATCTTTTCTATGATCATATATATATACAAACATAATATGTTATATTCCGTATATATCGGCCATATTATTTGAATAAAAACTAATATGACTTGCAAAATATTTGATGGCAAACAAATTACGACGGTCTTCGTTGCAGGGAATTCTCTCGCTGGAGCTTGATTCAATTTTCACTTTTCCGAGACCTACAACTTTCCTAGCATTACATTCAAAGAGCCCCGAAATTACGTTCACTGTTCGTGACAACAGAAAAAAATTAATTCCGCAAGTTTGAATTCGTCTGTTTAGTTGAGATATTTCTGTAAAAGGATAAAGAGCTGCTTTTGTTATAGAAAGAGAATTTTATAATATTGCATATATTTTTTTTATTGAGAATTCGTTGTCTAGAATTTGTGTCAAACTAATAGGTAGGTTACCTACTATATCTTCTATAGTTATTAAAAGAAGTATTTGAGCTACTTTTCCTTAAAGCTCCTTCCTTTTTTTATACAGAAACTCCAAATCCAACCGTGATTCGTTTTCAAGTGTCGTCGCTTCGGTTGTAGATCTATAAATGATTGTTTCTTCTATTAATGTCCTACATTTTATCCAACAAAATAAACATTTTTTCCAACTTAAATAAGAGTAATGGAACCTTTTGCTTGGGAACGTTCAAGGTTTATGATATTAAATAGTCTTAAAAGGACGAATCATATTGAAGGTCAGAGGTGACGCTTATGAATATGGAAACAGTTGCTAAAATTTCTCTTGATGTAAATTTGAATAAGCTTTCTTAAGTTTGCATAATATGGATATTTAAAAATATTATGATATCACAAAATAAGACGTACTTAATGATAATTATTTAGTTGCTGGAGGTCCAAGAATTTTAAGATATACGTGACGAGACGTGACGCAAGTCCACAAGCGTGCGACTGCAAACTCGATGACTATCGGTTCAATTCCCACTCAGGGGAATGAAATATTTAATATTTACATTTCCATACTCTGGCATCGACGACGCAAATTACGTCGTTCAGTTCCGCCATTCCTCAAGAATCCGATGGAAATGGGATTCGGAAGTGACTTAATGAAAATGGAGTAGTCATTAGTTTCCCTAAACCATCTGTGCGGAATAAAAGATATAATATCGTTGAAATTTTTATTTGCTTAATACATTCAAAACAGCACGTACCTAATCGTAGGAAATTACAACAAAAAAATTAGATAAACATTTTTTCTTTCTATTGAACAGTTCCATTACATATACCTATTGTAGGTTTGATTTATTTCCAATTTCAATGTTCTTTATAACGTAAAAAAAAATATCGAAAATTCGACGTAGCAGATAACAGGGATTGACGAAGGTCGGCCTTTGTTACCTTACCTCTGTCATGATATCCACACTTAGAAATAAAACTGTTTTATAAGCCCACGCCCGTCAAGATCTATATATTTTAGTTACATTTTGTATAAAATTTAAATTAATAAGATACGATATTGTACTCTAATTCTAAATGTCCTACTTGAGTGTTTTTTATCTTGTCCAATGTCCCATATTTCCCGTAATAGAAGATGGGACGAAGTATAAGGGTACTCCATTCTCCATTTTCCTCTCATTTTAAAATACTCTAAACACTGTCCTGAGTGGGCTTCGAATCTATCATCGTCATTTACTACCTACTGCGCACTAAGATGTCACTTTTATAGCGCAATGATGTGACTGTCTTATAATTTTCGTTAATTTGTTAAATGTGTGATGGTCTGAAATTTCAATTCACAATACCATTCGTGATTAAAGTAGACATAAGTATACGCTATACAATAGGTATACCAACATAAACTAATTGGAACCACATTTGTGATTAGCATTTATAAATCACTGGAACAAATGGGCAACTGATCAACTTTAATAAACAGTTGGGAACAATAAAACTGTCAAATTAATTCAGAAAATAGCAATTAATCGTACACATTTGAACACTAAGTAGGGTGATCAATGAGAGCGAAACCAAATTACGGTCACAGATGCTGATACTGGCCCAAGCATTAACTATATAAAAAATACTGTAATTTGCGCCTTTAAAAATATTTGTTTACTAACCTTTTCAACGCTGAAAGAAAAAAATTACTAATTAATTTTTAAATTTATATTTATTTTGTTTTCGAGCAGTATCTAAAAGATATAAAGTTTTTACATGAAAAATCGACGTTTGTTAGTATTTGTAACTCTGCTAGAGAAATAGTAATTCAGACACTTTCTTTGCTCCATATTTGCTCCATCATGCTAAATGCGCGCTCACATATAACATTAGAGACAGAAATGGAAAGAACAAAGGTGACCATTTTTTCAATTCAGGACAGGGATTTTTTTAAAAACTGGAGAAATTATTGTTCTCCGGGAGGCCAGGAGGTTAACCATTATTACCGGAGTCTCCCGGGCAACCCAGGAGGGTTGGGAACCCTACTCCACTCCCAGGTTGCGCCAAGTAAATAAAGAATCAAAAAAATCGATTGATAAAACTAATATCCTATTCCATGAATTTGAGATCTTTTTAAGAAAGAGCGGTTACTGCTAGTAAATAAAGATTTGTAGTTACTTTGGTAAATTTATAAATAAAAGTACATACATTAATTATTTAAATCAATTTTACGCATAGATCATGCTTAAAACAAGTTTTATATTATTATCTACGCGGCGTAAATTATTAATACACGACATTGGCATTGTAGTTTTATTTCATCAATATCTTTGACAAGATCTAATATACATGGCAAATACATTACCATATCGGGAGACGACATCGATTTTAATCTAATAAAATGTAAGTAGGTCCCTGCTGATACAACAATATACTCAACAGAAAGATGTACCTAATCAATTATCATAATTCATATTTGTATTACATTATTTTAATAATAAATTGTATAGTTAATTAAAAATCTATCTACTTTACTATATACAACAGGTAGTAAATAAATAGTGACGGCTCTTAGAAAAAACCGGTAAACTTCAAGCTTACTCATAAGAAAGGCTTATAGAAATATATACGCTAAGTATTAAATATAGAAGATTTATAATTGTTTGATTATACTAAATCATAAGATTCCATAAATAAAATAGACTTTATGTTAGTTTTATGGATTTTTATTAACTAAAACTTGCAACTTCGTGCTATATTTCTAAACAGTATCAAGTATCAAATTTCTACGACGTTGTCATCACTGTCATCGTGTCGAATGTCATTGTTTTACTTATTAGTGCATTGATTTGTTTAAAGAAAATATTTGAATACTTCTATTATAAAATATTTGTAGATCAGTAAAATAGTTTTTATAATCAGCTTTTGTAAAGTTGAATATTTTAAAATGTCAGCTCAGGTTATTCACTGTACCTAAAATGTCTGAGGGGGAACGAGAAGTAAAAAAGATTGAGTTTGATCCAATTTTGCCAGACAGAGGTATTTTATTTTATGAAGAATGTCCATCGGAGTACGAAATTGACAAACCTATATTACTACCATTGAAATCACCGACACAAATACGTTTCGAACAATTACAACGTGAAGCTGTGCAAGTGTGGAAAGAAAAGCAAAAGACAGCACAGAAGAATTAAAATACGCTCTTATAAGTAAATAGTAATAAAAATATTAAAAATGGTTTACACATTGTTTGTAGTAGAAATAATATCAGCTTTTATACTAGCTGCCACACTTTTATACCGATATGGTGATTGCTACCGAAATCATATATTGGTCACCGTATCGGTCTTAACAGCATGGTACTTCTCATTCGTCATAATGTTTATTTTACCATTGGATGTGTCATCGGTAAGTGTGATATACATATTTATAATAAGAATATATAGAATTAAGAAATGTAAATAATTAATTTCTAGTTTTGGTTTGTTGTGCGCAATTTTATATTATATTTATTCCATTTAATGTAATTTTTTTTTAGACTGTTTATAGACAATGTTTAGATAATGCAACTCAAATTGTAAATCCGTCACTCCAAGGAACCAATACCAGTACTTTACCACCTCCAAACAACCAGTGTCAGAAACCATGGAGTTTTGTGCCGGATAATGTATTCCCTAATCTTTGGCGTGTTGTATATTGGACATCACAGTGTTTGACATGGTTAGTAAATAGATTTAAATTTCTATTTATTTCCCTTCCCATCTTCAAAGCATTGTGTGTTGAACGGCTCAGCTGCTTGCTTTGTTTTGTTACCAAAGCAAAGAAAGGTAAATAATTTATTCTCCTAAGTGGGACAATATTTGTGTTTTCAGTCAATGATATTTTATTTTAAAATCCCCCTATATATTACTAAGTAGATCTATTACTTTGATTTGATTAACTAGACCAGGATATGAAGCTATAAGCGTAATTTCACTCTTTCAATCCTTAAATAGTTTGTGTGATATAGAAACCACATCTGCATTTTTACTATTTTTAGGAGTTATACCACACTAAAAAAAGTAAAATATTAATTACTTTTTAGGAAACATATCAAAAAATTGAACATAATGCAATTCGAACCTGCATCTCTTGAAAACTTTCCAAGGGTCCTGAACACTAAGTCATACACCAAGAGGCATGGTCAAATCTTTAGAGAACATGCAGGCCTCAAACTCAAGCAATATAATAATACATTAAAGCTAATATTTTTTTAATTTTCACTCCCTTTCAGGCTCATCATGCCAATGATGCAATCATATAGCAAAGCAGGTGACTTTACAGTGAAAGGCAAACTTAAATCAGCATTAGTTGACAATGCAATATATTACGGCTCATACTTATTTATATGTGGCATTCTACTCATATATATTGCTTTAAAACCTGGAGTATATTTAGATGGACCTAAAATTAAAGCTATTGCATCATCCGCCAGTAATACATGGGGATTGTTTCTTTTAATATTACTTCTAGGTTATGCCCTCGTAGAAGTACCAAGAAACTTATGGAACAATTCTAAAAAGAACTATACTTTAACATATAGCTACTTTAAAATAGCAAAATTGAGTACTGACAAGTGTGAAGCAGAAGAAACTGTGGATGACATATTAGAGGTAATTTCTAATTTAAAGTGCCTTTTTTTTAAAATATAAGTAAAATAATTAGTATTCTTATATAAATTCTAAATTATATTTTCACGAGTTGATACAATAAAGAATATAACAGATATACATATTACATATTGTTATTGTCAAATAAACAAATAAAAGTAGTCATATGTTTACCTGAATCATAGATAATGATGTTTAAAATAAGTGTTACATGTTATTTATTAATGAGCTTTATATTTTTGAAACAGAGTCTAAATTCCGTCACAGCAGCAGTAGGCCCAGGGCATCCATTGCACAGGCATGTGGAAACTATAGTGCAAAAGCTACCTATACAATTGAGAGATAAATTAAATTCTAGAGCTCCCCCTGATAGGCCTTCACCGCCATCTTTAAAGTCACTTGCTAATTTACATAAAAAGGTATGTTATAAGAATTAAGACAATAAAAGTCTTAATTTGTATATCTATATAGGAAAAGTTTATTTATCTTTTGTATAGGAAAAGAGAGAGAGGAGGCCATTTGTGGCTTAGGGGCACAAATTGTAACTATAAATGCGACTGGTTGTAGGTTTGATACCCACTGGAGGAAACGAAATACATATTTAAATTTTTTTTATCATTTCTTCGCTCTGATGTCGGGGCATAGCGTTGAGTTCCGCCACTCAACACGCAATGCCTCCATAATTCAGCGGAATGTAAGGAACGGTGTGGAGCTCCCTCTGCTTATTTTGCTGTGTTTCAAATACAATGAGAAGCTTTAAGAAAATAAACACTGATATATTTTAGGTGTTTGATACTTCAAGATGATATTTAATTCCCACTAAGTCATAAATGCAATTTAATTTCAATATTTTTGGTTTATTTGTAAGATTTATTTTACCTGAAATTGTTGCGGTGCATCCACACTATGATTGACTGTGATGGCGGCGTTTGTGTGATAGATACCCACTGAGACTAATTATATTTCTTGGCTCTTGTTACAAGGCAAAGCGCAACGTCAGATTTGACCACTAATCATGGAAACAGTATACCGTGTGTAGCATAACAAACATATTTTATTATTTTCTTCAGACAATCAAAGCCCTACACGTGTTGCAAAGAACAGAAACACAATGGGGTCTCATGTTGGAGCGTATATTTCATTTGGAGGACATAGCGTCCAATTCTCGTTCACCTGATCACAGGTTCCAACACACCTTCCATACACCGCGGCCGAGGTTACAACGTATATTTTATCCACCTATTATTGGTAAGATTAAATTATTGATACTTGTAAATAAATCTATTATCTATTTTATATTATTTTTCTACTCTGTATCCTGCATATAAGAGAGTAAGCAAAACCTGTTGATAAAATACTATGTTACTAAAATACTATTATACTCGCTTCACCAAATTTTTTGAAGCATTGTTGAGTTGTGAAATTCAATGCCACATGACTGGTAACAAGAATGAAAGCTATACATGTGGAAGAATCTTCATGTTTACAGTCAGACGCTCTGCCGTGGCACCACGAAGGCTTGACAGTAACACATCTAATGCATTGAACTTTTATATAAAAACATAAATTATTTACAGAATGGTACTGGGAATGCTTTCTCAAGCAATATTTCTTAAAGGCAATGGCGGTGGTCACTTGTATTCTGTCAGTGGCGGTTGTGTGGTCAGAAGTGACGTTCTTTTGTAAGAAGCCCGTGCTATCAATATTTGCTATGATTGTTAATTCTGCAAGAGACAGCTATAATTATGCGGCCATCGTGGTATGGGTGTTTATTTTTATTTAGTTATTTGTGCTTAAAGTAAATGTGTATTTGGTGTTCTAATTTGTTTATTGATTTATTTATTTGTATGAGAACTAATGACTTTGGAAATTCAAAATTAAAAAAAATCAAAAGGAAATTCAATTAGTCAATGAGTAACAAAAACAAATATTAAAAAAGTTATAACATCTTACTACGCGTAACGACAAAACCAATATACTGTAAAAAAATAGCGCACTTATACTATAAGCGATTGGGAGATAGAGTAGGCTGCGTATTTGTGGATGGCAAGATTTGTACCTACCCCACATTTTACAAAAAGTGCACAAATTTAAAACAAAACTATTTTTTTATGTCAAATTTAATAATTGCATACGTGTTTTACATTGTATATTCAACTGTTATCAAAATAAATTAATCTTTACTATATGGCCCCAAAACTTACGAATATACTTTGATATTCTGTTCAATTACCAGGTCAGGTCAAGTATAGCGTTACGTTCCGTGTCTTAACGCTACATTATGGCTCTTCCACTAGACTCTCTACCTTTCCCACGTTTAAAAAAAAGGCATAATTAAAAAGAACTTTTTTTTCAGTCAATATCAACATTAATAATCGCATACATGTTTTACTGCGCGTATTCAACTGTTCTTAAAATAAGGCTTCTCAATCTTTACTACCTGGCTCCCCACCACCAGACCAACGAGTACAGTTTGATATTCTCTGGAATGATGGTCTGTAGATTAACGCCGGCAATGTGTCTAAATTTCCTCAGCTTAGTGCATATGGACTCTCACATTATTAAAGAAAGGATTATGGAGACGTATTATACGCAGGTAAATAAAAAACAGACTATATTGTTTTTGCTTTAGCTTCACTCTGTATCCCGCAGATAGAAGCTGGGAACCTAGTGATAGACACTCCGGTTCCTTTAAGACACTTCCGTCCCCCAATTTCCGCCGAAATTTGGAGGCATTACGTGTTGAAAGGTGGAACTCAATTACGAACATACTGTACCTGTACCATACATTAATATGATGCATTCATAATTATAGATAATGGGCCACATGGACGTATTAGGCATCATAGCTGAAGGTTTCAACATATATTTTCCAATGTTAGTGGTGCTGTTATGTTTAGCCACTTACTTATCGCTTGGCAGTCGTTTATTGTCACTTTGTGGCTTCCAACAGTTTGTGGGTGACGATGAGTTGACCACTGATCTGGTTGACGAAGGGCGGGAGATTGTAAAACGAGGTACGCTTTAGTTCTTTTTCGTTTTTTTTCAATTTTACTATTGATTTTTTATGTAATAATAAGATAACTATTTTATATTGCGTTTTGGGTGATATTACATCTGTAACGCCTGTAAATTGATTATATTGAATAAATATAATCATCCATCCTAAGACTTTGATATGAACCAAAACCATTGTAAATAGAATAGTTACAAAATAACATGCGTATGATTCTAAAATTCTATTTAATTATATAACTACAGAGAAACGTAGGCGTCAACGTACAGAGGAATCGATAGCGCGTCGCCGCGACTACAACGAGCGGTTCTCAAACTACCGCACCAGGGACAACCAAGATGGAGGTAACATCACTTTTTATAGTACTTTATTTGTATATTCCAGCATCTTAGGTTAAATTAGTAGACGTCGCGGTGCCAGTGCCTGGTTTGAAACGCGACGGTTGTGAATTCGATTCCCAATCGGGACAATGGAAAATGGAAATAATTTATTCTGCCGAGTGAGAATCGAACCTACAGTCGTCGCGTTAAGAGTCGCACGCCGTGTCGTGACAGCCTTAAAGATATAAAATGTAAAAATGAGTTATTGTGCATGGTAACCACATTACAGCCCGCACCGGGCTCCTTAACGACGTGGACGCAGACTACTACGTGAGCCACAGCTACCAGGCGCCCAGCAACGTGGAGGAGATCGACGCGCCACGACGCGATATGACAATGCCGCCCAGGGGGTTGTTTGACGATGTATAGAGATGTAGAGGTGGTTTTAGAATATTACATTGGAGCTTATTTGTAAGATTTTTAGTTATAAGGATTCTATATTAATGTATGTAAATCTATTAGTATTAGTTTCTAAATTAAATGATCGCTTAATTTGCTTCGATTACTTCATAAACCACAGATACAAGACGCCGAGTAACGTCGAGAAGTAACAAATAAGTATTGACTTAGCTGCGGTATACTTTTGTGTGGTAATACTTAACAATCAGAATAAACAATATAAGACATAACTTAACAAAAACGCATACTAAACAGTATGCATACAAATAAATATAAATAAATAAAACATCATACGAAGTGGCAATTACTATTACCGCACTACTTCTAGGGCACCAGATTAGGTCACTACAAATAGGACATTCTGATTTACACCATTTAAGTTAGAGTCCTACATCTCTATATACATAAAGACTGCTCTACATCGCACTAGAAGTAGTTTATGACTGTCGCCGCTAGATGAGAAACACAGCAGGCTGCCTAGAAGGCCGTTTAACGGTGTATAAAAATGGCTACTTTAGAACTCTTTTGTAAGATTTAATATAAGAAGGATTTGTTTATAAAGATTATATGCAAACGATTAGTATTGGTATTTTCTATAATCTGTGGCAATAACAATTAAACACCTATATACGTACGTAGATTTGATTGAATTACACTTTTTTTTTAAATTATACACGCAACTACAAATAAGTATTAATGGCACTTTCTACAAGCAGTGTAACTTCACGAGTGCGTCACATTATAGCGATAGACTTTTACATTAAGAATTGTCACATTATTGACATTTTCACGTAAAGTATTAGAATAATATTACATGTTAATATAGTATAATCGTATATTAAGGCTTCGTGATTATTTTGTACAAAAATATTTTGCAATTGTTGTTTTCGTTAATCAATTGTAAGACCTTCTTTATATAGTTTTTATTTTATCGCCATATTCTAATCTTTTAATTTTATTTATTACTAAATCGTTGACAGCTTTTCAGAGATTATGTTATTAAATGGCGCTATTGAAGATAAATATTTGTTTGTAAGTAGGTTAAGTAATATTAATATATACCTTAGAATGGCCGTGATAAAATATTTACATAGCTACGAAGTAACTGTTATTATAAGTAACTTTCATAGAATACGACAATAACTTTTAGATGTTCAAAATACAGTTTTAAATATCCGAATTAATATTCATCATTTTGTAACTGATGCCGATTTTAAGACCATATAAAAAATTTGGACGCTAGAGGATTTAACTTCTACATATTGAGCCTTAAAGTTTAAAATTGAAATAATAATACTAAATAACACATCTCGTTTACGTATGTACATTTATTTAAATATAATTACTAACAGATATATTTAAGTTTAATGCTGCAAAAAAAACGTATCCTGCAGTCAACAAAATGTTAAAGATAGTGGGGTGACTGTAATATACTTAATTAGAGGTATGTCAATTCAATATTTCTAATTATTTTGTTTCATTCCGTTCGCCATATTCCTTGGCATTGCATGTATAATACACAATGTGATAGCAAATTTGTTTTATTTTAACCCTTTCTACCGATAAAATCAAATTTACTATAGCCTTCAATTATTCGGATATTGAGCACACCCTAACTTTAAAAAAGGACCTTCATACTTGCCAGAAGAAAGTATGGGCACGGCGAGAAAATGAGTGAGGATAAAATGGCAAAAAGATTTGACAGTGAACAAGGCGAAAGAGGTATGCATAGACTAGCACTTAGCACTCCGTTCTCTCTGGCTAGCAGGGTGCTAGAGATAAAGCGTGAAGCTAAAAATCCTTCATAGTTTGTCTCGTTTATAAGGATAGATAGTGAAAACTTCATGTATAAAAATTGTAAATATTATATTAGTACATAATGGCCTATTTACGATGTTCAATATTAATTTAAAAATCATACATTTAACAAGTTTGATTGTACATGCGATCATTTTGAATTCGTTTATGCGATTTAATTTATTTCCATTTTGTGTTGTCTCAATAAGTTGAAAAGACGGACTGTCTTTTAACACTTCTTTTCTGGCTACCCCGCTAAGATTTGAGATGGGAAAAGCATTTTTTAGCTTCCTAACGCAATGTCAATGTCGCATTTAATTTAGTCTCGTCGTTTTATCCCGAAATTAGAATCGATCCCTCAATCATTTTGTTTGTAGGCAAACGATGTCCCACGTTAGTCTCCAAAAGAAATAAATAAATAAACACTTTGTGAAAAGTCATTTTATTAATAATAATACACATGTCAGTTTTCAGTATAAATAATGGTAACTGGTACTATAGTGACCTCACTTGAAGTAAACTTTAATATTATCTACTTTGGCCCGCAACTCGTGTGAAGATTCCTTAGATAAATCTTGAGCATATGTTTGATAAATATCCTTTAATTTATTTAATTCATCTGTTTTTTGGAGTTCTGAAATAAGAAACATAAAATAGCATGTTGAAAAAGTTCAATGTATATAATGTTACAAAAAAATTGTAGTAATAACTTCACTAACCTTTTAATGGCTTAATCAAGATTTCCATTAAATTAAGAGCATCCCTACGATTCCGCACCTGATTGCTATTTTCTAAAATTAAAAAAAGACATAAAAAGAATAAAATAAATAGATAAAATTTATGTTAATTCCTATAACAATAAATAATGATATGTTGAACTTCATAACGAATACTCTGTAACCTGTTAACTGTTACGGACGGTACTCTGTAAACTATTACGGACGGAGTGTCAAACCCATCAATAAAATAAAACAGTTTGTCCAATCAAAATTATATAAAAAAACATCAACTCACTAAGCGTATACTCCACTATGCTAGCAACATGTCCGGTAACCATGGAAACGGGATCCTTGTCCGCTTGGACCAGTGGCTCCTCTGTGTCCATGGGTTCTGCACGTAACACTGCGAGCCTCTCCACTACAGACGATATTGACGATAGAATGGCCAGTTGGGTCGAACGAGAACTGGACGGATATGATTTGGAACAATGCTCGAAGTACAGATCTTGGTATTTTTCTGAAAATTAATATAAATTATTTATGTTTGTTGAACAAAGTCTTATTAAGTTTAATAATTGTTGACTATTGGAAATAAAAATATATATTTTTGTCAATTTCGTGTGCCAAGTGCCACAAAAACCCACAGGTGCTAAAATTGATATATAAATTAAATTTTCGCATATACTTAAGTTTTATATTAGAAAAAAACATTAAACCAATCTTATAATTATTATTATATTAATTCTCAATAGTAGGTAGTTACTGAGATTAGCACATTCAATCCAACAAACTTTTCATTATATAAATATTACAATAGAAAAACAATGCTACTTTTACTCTACCTTGTGTATGTGGCTCTTTAGGCCACGCCTTGCCCAATAAATCGTAGGCAGCCTCTTTCAACGCTGTCAACTGTTCCCGTCTCTGCCGCACGCCCTCGTTGTCTTCTTCGTCTGAATCTTTGTCCATTGATAATTCGTCCTATATATGACATTTCATTAAATTGTAACTTTGCCACGATGTAGGTACAACGTGTCTGATGACAGTGATTTCGAATATCACTCAAAATAATATTTATATTTCAAACAATGTACTAAAACAAAGAACGAAGAAATACGTCACTATTGCAAAAATAATCAAGCGTACCTTAGACAATATCTGCTTAACAATCTCATACAGCTGGTGGAACCTGTCGCAGGACGCGACTGGAAGCGCGCGCGCGAGCGCCGTCAGCGCGTGGCGTTTGTACGCCGGCTCCTGCTTGCGACTCTCCGCTACTAGTGCGTCGATGCACACGGTAGATATAGACGGAGAGAGGGGTGTTTCGTTTTCTTTTACTCTGTTGTATTTATATATTTTAATTACTAATTTTGTTAATTGTGACTAGTCGGTATTTTACTCTGTATGAAATAAAATCTAAAAATGTACAATAGATATAATTGTTACTTTTAGTTAACAAAATAATTTCCAATTTCATATCAAAGATTTTAATAAAACCAGCGCAACATTTGTTATTATCTATATCAGTTTATCAGTGCACTCATATTTACACGACCAAGTAACGGCGAAGCAGAGCAACACGGCGTTCAGCGTTTCCATCGTGTCGCGTTTCCAAAATCGCATAACATTTCAAAGTTTAAATGCATTTTTGTAACACTAATGGATTTAATATAAAATGTATATTGTAATGTATTACCATCGAATTGCTACACTTTTAAAAAACTGGCAATACTATTTTTTATTTTTTTATAATTTTGATGTATTTTATACATCTAAATTATAGAAAAAGCAGTAAATTAGCTAAACACCTTAAAAAGTTTTTTTAATGATTATAATACAATAATACTTACACACACAAATCAGCAAGGGCTTCCAAAATATGTTGTTTCCCATCAAAAGTCTTGCCCTGTACCGCCGCTAGCAAACAACGTATGAATGCCTCCCTTTCCTCTCCAAGACCGTCTGACAGTTCCTTACATATCGTCTTAATTGCATTTGCTGCCTAAAAATAAGCAAACATAAAAGTTTAAGAAACCTCCGACAATAAGTTAAATGGTAAACAAAGGTTGCATCTTTGATAAAGGGCAGCGTTAACTCCGCCATCTAACATCACATTTTTCTCTAGTCCTGCATATATTCCAAAGAGATTCCTGATGTAGAAATTCCCTTGTTCAGAACAAAACCTAATATTTCGAATAACATCAGAATGTATTCCATGCATTTTCCAGCATAATATAGAGAAATACTTTTTTTTAAGTTTATTCACATTGTACAGCTACTTTAAAATTTAATTGTAATTACTTTGAATTAATAAGTTATTTTCATTTGGTATTTAATGAACTTTTGACAGCACTGCGCTGACAAGGATAGGATCCATCATGTCAAAAAACTCAAAACCATAAAAAAATAAACAATAAAATATAACGAGAATTTACCTGTATTTTCTTCGTCCAGCTACCAGAAGACAATGCAAGTTCAGTGTAAGCTCGTATAGCAGGCAAGTGTTGTCGTATGCCGCTTGCGCGGGTCGGACTCATATCTGACCAGATTTCTTCAAACGTTTCTACTGTTGTTGAATCTGTATTTTGTGTTATATTTTTAGAAAAAGTTTTTTGTTTTTGCGGGTAGGCGAGATAATAATATAATAGGTAATATAATAATAAATTACTCTACTTAATGGAATTTAAAAAGCATTGTGTTTTGAACAATGGAACAAAACGTCGCGCTTTGTACTACCAGTTCGCGGCATTATAAAAAAAATATTCCATAGTGAGAATTGTAGCAACATCGACTAAAATAGATAGAAATTTTCTAGTTTCAATGGATTTCATTTCAACATATTTTTTTTCTATGAATTTGTCTATGGAAATTCATTATTACATATATCAAAAAAGACAAAAGTTAGGGAGTTGACTAAACCATCAGTATCTACCCATAACCTACAAAATATCAGTATAATATTGACCATTCTCCTTAGGAGCGTGCATTGCAAGGAATACAACAGGTGCTAATATTTCTTCATTATCCTTTATATGCTCAATCTTAGCTCTTGCTACTGACTTCAGTGTCAAGGCAATGGCCGACCTTGAGGCGTCGTCTTCTTTTGTTTCATAGAGATTCACCAGTTTCTTCATTAACTTCTCTATAGATTGCGCCTGTAGTAAAGGATTTTTTATTTAAAAAAACATCTAGCTTTCTTCCGCATAGCGGTCAAAATCTAGTGTTTAAGACATTGCGTATTAAGAAGTGGAACTCAACGCAGTTCTTTGTCTGCCATGGTGGGGTCATGAAAATACACAAAAAACAGTATTTCGGTCTCCAGAATGAAAGTTGAATTCAAAACTAACGCTGACTTACATTCAGACGCTGTCTCACTGAGTCACGTCACGATACTTTTCCAATATAAACTAGACGAATAAAAACAAAATACTAAAACAAACCTTAGCATACGCTGAAATTTGTCCCAAAGCCTCTGCATAATTTTTCCTTACAGTCGCATTTCTATCGAATATTCCGTTCAACAAGTTACTCATAATTTTACCAGCAACTGGTTCTAAATCAGCCCTTAGATAATGCGCGGAAAGTACTAAGAAATGTGCACAAGCTGCTTTAGTACCGAGTTGCGGAGATTTTGTCAACTCGAGGATTTTGGGTAACATATCCTTCATTACATCTACGTTTATAAACGGCATGCACTGTAAGAGAATATTTTTATTACAATTTTAATTTAACATATTTTGTAGCTATTTAACCACTCGTTATTCACGGTCAATTTTAGGTTAAAAAATTATATATATATATATATATAATTAAGTTACTAAGTTTTTAACAGATGCCTTTAATCAACCTAAGCTTTATCTAACCTATCAATCGATCAACGAATCGTTGCCGGTCTAAACTTAAGTTTTCTTTTTCATTTCTTATTGGGCTTTTACTCGGGAAGAAAATAATCGTCGACCGTACTTAATACTGTTTAATTAATTAACAATATTTAATACTGTTTCCTTGTTGTATAGCGCTCTGTGTCACAAGCGGTATAATTATTATGTCATATAATAAGGAGTCCGTCTAACAGGCGCAGGCAACCGAGCGCTATAAAATGGTGACTACCAAAAAGATTGCAACTTAAACTTAGTTGAAAATTTTAACGGCGCGGCGGTAGGAAATTAATTATTTCGCATTCACTTTTTATTCCAACATGGGAGTATATGAGTATTAAATAAGATTAGTTAACATTATTTAAGAAACAATTAAGGATAATTCTCTCTAGTTTTGTTCTAAAGGTTCTCGTAAGTTTTACAAGTACTGAACACTAACAATATAAGTAGTTTAAAAATGTCGAACAGCACACTCAATCATGTCATCCAATACTACTTGCTAATAAAGCCACAGTGTGTCAGCTAGTGTTGTGCTGTTGTACTGGACAGTTTACTGGTCGTAATTCGCCTTTATTGAACGGTCGACTAACCTTCTCCTTTTGATTATTTTCTTCCAGAGTAAACAATGCGTAAAGCTTTAAAAAATCTAAGTCTAATGCGGCCACGACTAATCGACGTTTTAAATAGAAAAACAAAAAGCATATAACCATAACAAAAAGCAGTACAAACCTTAACAACAGTGTCAGTAGTATAATGATGTCGCGCAGCACTGGCGCGCATGTCGTCCAGCAGCTCGCGCGAGCCGCTGTCCGCTAGTGCTGTGCTCAAGTAGGACAGCTTGGCTGACTCCAACTCGCCCGCCGCCGCCACTAGTGCTGGGACGAGGCGAGCGAGGAATGGCGTGAGGGTGTTGCCAGCTGCTGTTACTAGCTTGGCTACTGTTTGGAGACTGAAATGGAATATTATAGTTTATTTATTAACTTAGAGACCCTCGTGGCACTGTGGTACAAGCGTATGACTGGTAAATGTACATTTTGTTTTGTAGTATACAAACATTATGTTTGTTTGTAAAAAATATTTTTTAGGTGTCATTGTGTCTCTTATTTTAGTAATTTTAAAAAATATGGTGTCTTGTAAAGTAACCAATGACCTTAAAATACTTTGACCTTATCATTAAACTAAGTAATCATCCTTATTGCTAACATAAAAGATTTCCTATGATTAAAATTTCAATTAATAAGAACGTTCAAATTTATTACTACTTTAAATTTCAAATTTTCACATCAATAACATGACAAGAAGCAATTTAACTGTTTTAAGTAACTTGATTTTAATTATTTTTTTTTTAGCTTCACGCCAGATCTCGCACATAATAGGGTAGGCAGGGGGAACCTAGAACTGCGTTCCGTTAAATAGCGGAACCCAAGTGGGAATCTAATCCAAGACTGTCGCTCTTACAGTCAGATGCTGTACTGATGCAGCACGATGGCCTTAGTTTTTTATACTTTTGATTATACTAAGCTCACCTCACACTTCTCACTTCCTTAACAACATTGATAATCCCCGTATCCAACAGGACGGGCAAAATAACAGATACTATTTCTTTTCCATCTTTGCCTTGATTGACATCCGAAGCTTGTATACATAGCTAGAAAAAATAGATACGATTAAAAAATATATTTTTTTAATTCAATATTATTGTTGTGAACATAATTTAAATATTTTATAAAGTTGTATGTTATTTGAATCACTTGCGTGATCTGAATGACGTATTCAAATCACTTCGGGGTCACCACCATACCGTTGTATGTTATTCAGATTCAACTTCAACATTTGTTGTATGTTAACTAGAATAGAGATATAAAAATAAAATAAATGACCTTCACGTGGTATCCCGCACCACAACAGGGTAAAATTGTAAATACTTACTTTAGACAATACATTAGCAGTGGTAGTGGCAGCTTGTCTAGTGCCCTCGTGCACATCGTCCATCACTCGGAACAATTGAGTCCAAATTGTAGGCAAATGTTCTAGTGATTGGTGTAGATTTTGTGCGCCCCTAAAATATTATAAATTAGTTAGGTATGTAAATATTACTTGTTATTATCCATAGGCCATATTATATATATTATAGCTTTAAAATTTAATATGCAATAAAATTAGTCACTTGCAACATAATGAGCTCCAAAAAGTAAATAAACAAGTAGGAAAGAACTGATAATCATCAAACATTTAAAATCTTTTATATCTTTTGTTTATTTAGAAATTATTACATACAAATTGTTTGCCATCTCAGTAAGGAGTATGGAACAGTACTTATGTTGGGAATGTTTTGTAACACTAGTAAGTAAAATAATTATAATTATGTAAAAAAATCTTAACTTTACCTTAATAAATCAGAGAGGGCGTTGCAACACGACATTCGCACACGCCATTGGTTTGAAGTCAAGTTGGTCACAAGATCTTTCAATATCTCCTTGTGGTACTTGTGGACCTGGATATTTTTTATATTATTAACATTTATACAAAGCCACCGTCGCGCAGTGGCACACCGAATGCCAGCAGTGGGAATAACTTATTTATCATCTACATTTTCTCGCCCTCGTAACAAAACGAAGCGGCGTTAAGTATACTTCAGGGCTACCAGGACTTTTCTGCCATACGCTTAATATGGTACAGTCGAATCTTCTTATTCTTCTCAGTCAGATATCTTCAGCAGAACTTCGGTATGTAGAGGTTTTAGTGTTAAAACATAGATTTTTCTTCTTTTTAACTCATGTTTTATTATCTTTACATATTATATTGAATAGTTAGAGAAGAAGCTAAAAAAAGACTCGTACTCACAGTGTGCTGTGTATTAGGCACTATAGCATGCCATATACTGGCCATAGAGTTCTGTATCCGCGGCGTGGGGTCGAACCGGTAGCGATACAGACGCGGCACTATGCGCGGTAGATGTTCACTTAGCTGAGCCCCCGCTTGGAGCGCGATTGAATGGAAACCGAATGCCGCACCTGGAGAAAGAGATAAATATATTACCTCTTTTATTTGGATAGAGAAAAACAGATATGTTTGGAACTCTTTTGAATCAAGAGAATTAATGGAAACCGAATGCTATAGCTGGGGAGAGAAAAAGATAGTTTTTGAGAAAAGTTGGAACAGGTTAGTTTAGCTTTAGTAAAAAAATACAATTCATTTCTTTGAATATAAAATATTATTTTTTTAAATATAGAAAAGAACATGGTTTAACTTATTCCAAAGAAATTATAGAATTATGTAAAATGAAACAACATCAATTAAATCGTTTTTTATTTTCGAATATTTTATACTATACTAATATTGCCTTATTTATTGTTCAATTTTTTTGTATTTGATAATTAATTCAATCATTACTATTAATAAATATTAATGAATTAGACAAATTACTAACCTCTCTTAGAATTCCATACAGAATTGTGATGAGCCAAATGCATGAACTTGTAAAGTAAATCAGGTTGATTCAAATCAGATGCTAGAGAGCACAGCTCTTTGTATGTCGACAGATTGCCTCTAAACAAAAACAAAAGTTTACCTATTATTCAAACTAAAATTTTATTATTTGGCAAAGAGTTTTGAAAAATATTTAAATGCCCACTTTGTTGTATAAGTTTTCTAAAATATGTTTTTAACTTCTTATATCATATCAAAAATAATTAGAAATATGTGAGTTATCTATTCTTTACATTTTAACAGCTTTTTGTAGGGTGGATTTTGCAGAGAGAATTTAGTTAAGATACTACTTCATTTTTTTTCATTCGAATGTTGAAGACTGCATATCATAACCTAACGGTAGTTTCAGAAGGTCGGTTCAGAAGTCTAGACCGGCGAAATCAAAAAAAGTGACGATATAAACATTCTCTTTTACAATTAAATTTACTAATTCTCAATGACGTCACATTTGTCTTAATATGTAAGAATTACTCAAAATCCATATATTAAAAAAAATATTATAAAATGCATATGCCACATAAATGAAACTAATAAGACTTTCTAACCTTCCTATAATGTACAATATATCCAACAAAATGCCAATATTTACCCAGTAGGTGCTTTTCCAAGCTGGCCTTCTTCAAATATCTTAGTATCTTCAGTAACCTGAGCTACGGAACGCTTGCCACTAGTTAACTGTTCTATGATTTGCCCCACTAGTGCTTTCTTTTGATTTTCGTCAGAATTTTGGTACACTAAACTTAAACCTTTGCTTGCTACATCTTGTACTATGTCTGTAATTATGTCAAATGTAATTAAAATATTGTTTATAATTGACATACAAATAATGTTATAATGACAACAGTAGGTAATTAAAAAATATATTTTGTAACACACAAATTATTTTTTGTTTTCACTGATCAAAATATTAAGATAAAATCTAATCGAAATATTAAGATAAAAATATGATAAATATATTTATTTATTATTTATTAATGCA
This sequence comes from Heliconius nattereri, assembly GCA_013403645.1. Lineage (NCBI taxonomy): Eukaryota > Metazoa > Arthropoda > Insecta > Lepidoptera > Nymphalidae > Heliconius > Heliconius nattereri. The sequence continues at coordinate 5,420,005 of JAAIXI010000226.1, read as the reverse complement.
TTGGTGGTGGTAGATACTCTAATATATAAATCTTAACACTAGCTTACCACTATTTTCTGATAAATAATCCATGAAAACATCTTGTAGGTGTTGTAAAGAATTCTTTACGGGTTCTCTTTCTGGACAGTTCTTTAATAACGCCAATAGCCATATGCTTGTTGCCTACGAAAAAGTCCCACTTTAGATAATGAAATAAATCTAAATAAAGGGCCAAATTAATCATATGGATAACATTATACTGTTACATTTATTTTTTTCTAATTGTACAGAGTGATAATTTTTTTAATTCCTTTTGAAAAATGTTTTCTGGCTTTTTTAGTTATCATTTACACAAAAGCAAAGCTCAGGCTCAGGCAGGTCACCTTTCTTTTTATTATGTTTCAATAATGAAAATTACTTATTTTAATAGGACCCCTATAAATTTTAATAATATTTATAGGGGTCTATGATGCTACTGATATAAATATAGCACCTTATTACATTTGTATGCTTTTGGCTAGTTCAAACTGTAATTAATTTTTATAAAAGACGTTGTCAATACATAAGCAGGATAATTAAATAGCCTTAACAGATAAATTAACTTTTTAATAACATTTAAAAAATAATAATATACTTACTTGTCTTGAATGTGGATGTGGGTGTTTGCCGATCTTGAACAGTTCTAACAACAACCATTTCAATAATTCGTCATTTTCCTTCAATGCCTCTTGATCTTTAACTTTATCCTCGCCCTGTTGATAAATTAAGTCTTATAATATAAGGGATGTACAATGTGCTTATAATTGAATAAATGTCCTAAATTTAGAAACATGATATTATAAAAATTATCAAGAAAGTCAAAGTCAAACAATTTAATTCAAAATAAAAAGTTACATGCTCAATTATTTAATGCCAAATAATTTACTACCCATTCATTAAAGTTACTGTTTTCAGATCTGAAAAAACCGTGGCAAGAAACTTAGCAGTACTTTTTTAAATTGTTATCAATCAATCAAGTGTTTCATCATTATTTATACTAAATTAACATAGACAGAGATAAAAGCAACTGTTATCTTAAAACAGCTAAGCTTTATTACTAAAATTACCAGAAAATAAAAAAGAAATAAAATAATTACTAAATTACTTATTTATAATTACTTACGCCCAATGTTAATAATCAATCCTAATCCATAAATTGCAACCATAGATTGAAATAGACAGAGATGGAAGACGGCATGCAGGTTAGTGATTGGATAGACATGTCGAACAATACAAGATTGACGTTAACTGGAGATAGGAGATACATTATTAATATTGGGCGTTATACTACTTTCAAATTTGTAGATAAGGATACATAATAAATACCTCCTTAGGCAGTTCTGTCCACAGATCTCTGTTCTCATTGGAGTTGACACCTTCCACGCAAAGTACTAGAGACTCGCCGATTTGAAGATGTATTTCAAATTCTTTACTCTAGAAATTCACAGCATATAAATTTTATATACTTACGAGTTGACTGGCAGAACTCAATGCTCCATTTTTCCTTTGGTACCAGTACCAAGAAGAAATACAAATAATAATACATAATAGTTCATTCCCTCGAGTGGTAATCGAACCCACAATAGTCGCGTTACAGTCACACGCTTGTGCTTGTCTCAATTTTTAATACTTTTATTTTATAAATAATTATTAATTAATGTTTTTTTTTTAATCTATATCGACATGGTCTTAATGTCATTTAATAAGTCTAGGCATCACTTAGCCATTTCATTAAATGAAATATTGGACACTACAGCTGAATATTGGTCAAGGTGCTAGTTAAAGGACGCCATTCAATAAAGAGACTAGGCTATTAATTGTACGGCTATTTATATTAATTGTTTAAAACAAAACTAGTCTTAAAATACACCCAAACAAATAAATAAATAGTTACTGTACGTGTAATTAAGATTTAATTTTTTTTCGTACTTTGACATTTAAAGATTATAAAATCTTTAAATCGTTTACAAAATACACAATGTTAGAAACATATATAATAACTCACATCTTTAGCCATTTGTAGAAAACCTTTCACAATTTCCTTTGCAAATGACAACCTTTCGCCACAACACATCAATCCTAACGTAAATAGCGACCTTTCTTTGACTTTTGATGGTATTTTAGCATTTCCCACTATTTTAAACAATTTATCTGCTATTGAAAACTTTGTTATTTCTTCATCTATTATTGTAGGATCTGATTGATTTATTTTGAACGGGTTGTCGGCTTGTACAAGGGATTCTTGTTTTTGTGATATATTTGGTAATGGTAAAGCAGTGTATCTGACTAGAATTGATATTGCAGTACATGATGTACTGATTAACATCACTTGTGGACTGGAAAGGCAATTGGCTGAAAGTAAATTGGTAAAATATATTAAAATTCTTATATTAACCAAGAGACGACATAACATATAAACGATTTTTTTACACGCAATTTCAATACATTAATTGTTTAAATAACACTAGTGCCAGAACCCTCCGCTCTCCACTTTCCGTTCATTGAGTGTTGAAGGGCATAACTCAACGCCGCTTGTGTATAAAGTACATAAATTTTCAAATGAAAATAACCTTTTCTTTTACTTACCTAAACACAAAGCACCTTCCTTATACGGCTCCCAATTAGTAGGATTGAAACCTTTACCACCGAACTTGCCTTTTTTAGACAAAACTATACATCTTTCACATAAATATGTAAACGCTATTAAATATCCACATTGCGATTCTAAATTCTTATTATTTTCGGCTTGTCTAACAAATTCTTTAATTTCCTTATCCACAGCAGCTTTATTGCTCGTGTAAACTGTTATTATAGCGTATATCGCCGCTGAAGTTTCTCGAATATCCTCCTTGGTACTTGAAGTAAAAAGATTCTTTAAGAAAGGTAATAGATTTGTGTATTTGTCAGCCATTTTTTCGGGTACACAACCGACGATGTCCAAAAAGCATGTCAGAGGCATGACACCTGAAATATTAGAAATATGTTAATTACAAAAAAATATTTTGTTACAAAAATAAATAAATATCAACCAGAAGGAAAAACAGAGGGATGTTATAAGTTAGTTATCTGTATGTCTGTCTTTAGCACGGGAGCTCCAAAACGGATGAAACATGATTTAGTTTTTAGAATATAACATAAGCCATGATTCAAGAAAATACGTTCAAACGTTTGAAGACTATTCACTCTTTTCTAGTGGTTTGTTTACTTTTTAAAGCATTTTATGACGTGGGTTATTAATTATCAATTATTTAAAAAATATATATATTTACCTGGGTTAGTGTTTAAAAGGGAAATGATCATAGTCAGATATCTATCAAGAGATTCAGTTTCTAGAAGTTGCTCGTGGAAGTATCTGGCGAGTATCGGCGATGTGGCGTTGGGATGGTTCGAACAATCTTTCAGATTTGCGTCGCGATTCAAACACATTCTTAAATAACGTAATATCTGTAAAATATAACTACATATACTTTGAGGTTGTCGTGACGCAGCGGTACTGCGTTTGACCGTAAGCGCGACGGTTCAATTCCCACAAGGGGAATGTTTTTTTTTTCTTCACTCTGTTAATAAGACCTTTGTCTTAACGCGCGACGTAGAGTTACGTCACTCAATAAGAAAAAACTGAAATTGGGCGGTGCGTGGGGAACGAAGTGTTTTTGTGGAATAGGTTTCCTCTGCCTACCCTGCTGTACATGGGACACACAGTGAAGCTAAAAAAACATAATTTATATATATAAGCTTTACTTCTCGTTGCAATTTTTTTTAAGCTAAGTTTAAGCTTCTATTTATAAATCAAATAAATAAAATTAATCAGCTTCTTCGAATTCTAGAGGCATTGCATGTTGAGTGGCAGAACTCAACGCCGCACAAAATATATACTAAATTCTACTACAACATACCTCTTGATAAGTTTGCGGATGAAACTGCAAAACTTGGTTGCTAATAACAAATCTATGTTTAACATTAGACCCTTTCTTTCTTTTCTGCATTTGATCCCATATATAATTTACAACTTCTTTAAACTTGGGGACCTTAATTTTTTTTTCCGATATTGTGTAATTGTCTTTCTTAGTCGAATCTTCGTCTAAAATAACATTATTTGTTTCTTTTGTTGAAACATTGTTAACTACGTCATCTATTTCATTGGCTCGAGATGTCCCATATAGATATTTTAAAGCTTCAGTTGAAACATCGTCTTGACTGTAAAACAATTAATTATAATTTAAAAAATGACAAATAAATTTTAAAATATCTTTACTCAGTGTAATTATTATATTTGAATTAAAAGAAAAAATTGAAGAACAGGGGTATAAAAAAAAATACTGAAGGTATGGCGCTTGGACGATTTGCAGGACGCGCGGATTCGAGTCCCGCTACTTTCAAACTCTTATACATTTTACACACTAAATTGAAAAGACATAGGGACGCATTACTACATTTTCTCAATCTGTTTTTTTAAAGTTATATAAATCACAATTTCTTACCTATCTCCACTGGCAAGTAGCAATAAATATCTAGAAGGGACGTAGTCTTGCGGGAACACCGTGGCTGAATACCTCATCGCTATATACCGTACCATTGGCTCATCACTGTGCATATAACTGTAATAAAAATATACTTTATACTTAAACTTCACTAACTAAGCACATTACTGAAATTGAAGATAATAAGATTTTACTATTCACATTTTTTTGTTCTCAATTAAGTAAAACAACTAAAATTGTTTAAGAAATTCAAATTCAATTGAATCGATTTGTATTTAATTTTTCAAATATTATATGTGTGTGTAATCACATGTGGAAGTCTATTTACATGTGTAGAAGTGTTGTCACGTGTGTAAATGTGTAAACGTGTGCAACAAATGTGTCCCAAGCTTAAATCCAAAAGACCCTGAGCTACAACTTAGTCAGTCCGCCTATACACATATAGTAATGAGTAGTACAAATATATAATACTATAATATACTGCTTACTGATCCAATAAAGCGAAAAGAGCTAACGCCTGAGGTTCATCAAAGGGACTTGGTTTAAGCTTTTTACTTTCAGAGCTCTCATCTACATCCATTGCTTCACTTTGGGAAGTACCCGCCACTTCTGATGTATCCATTTGTTCCGATTTATCTGGTAACATTTATTTTAAATTATTTATTTTTTGTATTTAATGTTCATGTATTCAATAATAAACATTACTGCAGATGCCATTGCTGCGCATATTTCATTTTTTTTCTTCTTACTTTTGACAACTTACTCTTAACTTGAATAAACATCCTAACTTTAGTGCGGCCACAACTCCTCAATGGTACTGTACTAAGAGTAAAAAAAATATAGATATATATATATATATAAAAAGGAGTAACCTTCAGATGTAATTTTATATGCCACAGCCATTTCTAACAAAGCATCTCTTAATGCAGTTTTCATTTCAGGCACTGCTTCTGGTATTTTCTTGACTAATTCTTCAAGTAATGCAAATTGACTGTTGAAACAGCTTGGACATTTCATTGCTAAGCGACCTAAAACATATTATATTATAAAAAATACTAGGCAAGTATCTGGAAATGAAGCGTCGAAATAAATGTGAGTTAGATAGTTTTATATTTAATTTATTTACTGCTTTCCTACAGTTTCGCTTCTTATAGCAAATGTAGCCACCACCTAGATGTAGGCTTGGAATCTATTGAAATATAACTACAGAATTTAATCCGAATAGATCCAGTCGTTTAGAAAGAGTAGTGTCAATAACACGCCTAATTATGCAATACAATTAAACTATCACATTTTCAATTAATTCTATAATTGTGTACATACTAATATTAATAAGTAACAGTTCATCGACGACATCTTGCCACAGCAAAAATGATTCTGAATGTTTAAATCAACATTCCTCCTTCTAGGAGGAAGGATATATTTAAGTAGGTTATATTTAAATCATATATATTTTCCGGTCATATGTGTTCCGGTCTATTTTACATAAAATGATTGTAAGCACCATATTTTTTAGCTTGGAAATCAGAACTCAGAACCGTTACGTTTACAGTTACACGCCAATGTAAGCACGACACTTTATTCGATTCTGTACTCGTATAGTATACTGTACTACCGTGACACGTCCGCCTAATATCTCGAGAAGAAATGATTACCTAAGCACATGTAGGCTTTAGGTTGATGTTCTGCGTGTTCCTCCGACCTGATAAGTTTCAGTAATCCTTGTAGGAACACTGTTGCTACTTTCTTTAATTGAACTTCATCACCACTGCAAAATAATATAATAATATGATAATTTATAAAACACATAATATTAATAAGAGTTCAATTTAGTCCATAATAGAGAAATCCATGCATCCATATCATTTTTTACGTTTAAATAGACATTTTTATTTAATGAGTATAATTATTTAACTAACTTGGTGACGACGTTCAACAAAAACATGAGCGCCATGTTTCGAAGACGAGAATTTGTGTTAGGGTCAAATAGTGATGAAAATACAACCTGAAAACATAATAACATATTCCATATTATTACATTAAAATTAATTCTTTCTTCATTATTCAAACATTCTTTGCAAAGTGTGTAAGCCCTTTTGCACCCTTAGAATCCTATTATAAAACATGTAGTATGCGGCCTTAAGAACAAGACACGGAAAATTACGCCTGTTTATTTATATTAATTATTAAAATCTAATTTGCAATATACTATAACTGCGTTTATGACTAAATCTATTAGTTTCATAACAAAATTGAGCACTCACTTGTACACAATGTGGGAACATGATAGCCGGTCCAGTTGCCTTATTTAGATACTGAATTAGTTTCAGACGTAGACGTGTACACGCTGGCACCTAGAAATCAAAATCATTGTTGTAAATTGGGAAAGATTGTTGTAGATTGTGAATTTTATTTTTGTTTGAAAGGTGACTTAATCAAGAGTGTTCTTAGCTATGATTGCTGAAAATATGTTCAATCGTTAAAAGATTATCATCTTATTTGTACCTTCCCTTTTATGTGTTGTTCGTTTAATCTTTGTGTCGGGGGTTTTTAACAATAAATTATATTTTTGTGTTTCTGGTAAGAAAAAGCATAATGATACAATATATACAAAACACCATATTTGAAAATAGTTCAAGACTTGATCCCTCTGTTTATCTAAGAACAAATTTTTAACTTTAACTTGTCAGTGATTTTTTGATAGGTTCTGCAAATAAGAAAGGACTGACACTACAGTATTGGACACAGTTCGTTCTCAGTCCCATCTTATATTCTTGTATGAGAAATATTGTTATGCGTGAATGGACCAGTACTTGATCGTAACAATGGCATGAATGTTCTCATTGTTTCTCATATAAGAAAATATTCTTAGACAGAGTAAGATAGGACGAGAACGAACTGTCACTGTAATGTGAATCCTACCTAAATTTTGAAATAGCTAAAAAAACATTAGTTTTTATACAGATATTATGGATTTTTTTATATTATCATATGTTACCTTACGATCATCTGGAGGAACTTTCATCCCACCCCAAGTACCTAAGTACAATGAATATAAAGGTGCCACTACCGATGGTAAGACCCAGTCCACTGTGCTGGAACAAAATAACATTATTGAAATTTAAATTGTTTAAAAAATATTTAGGGCAATAAAGTCTCTATAATTTATTAAAAACGTCTTTCTTAATCTGTCATTAGTTAATTTCTAGAATGATCTTTGCCTAGAACTATTATCACTTCAATTCTAGAATGGGCTGTGAACGTGAGTGTTAATGCACATTTAAAGGAGATCCTTAAACTCAAATTTGGGTAATTTTTTAGCTTCACAATTTGTATCCTGCTGCTCCGCTGAAGAAAGAACGAATGGAAAAGGCTTTCTAGCTTCGCTTTCAAATGTGACAATTGAGACAGTTCATAACCACAAACACATCCAAAGGAGTGTACGACTAAGAAGCAGGTCTATCCTGCACATAACACGGCAAGCAAAGGGACCTTGTGTCCACCAGGAACCATGACTGACGGGTGGTGGTACTCAACGCATTCTTTTCTCTTTCTACCAGAGCGATAAAATAAAACTAATTAATATTATCGAGCAGGCATCGTACCCACAACCGTCGTTTTTTACTGCACCATAAATGTATACATTCAAATAAGAATAAACATTTAGCTTACCTATTAACTCTTATAAGTGGGCTGTTGGCATGGTTTGCGACGCTGAAACGAGAATCAGCAGCAGCTACTATGAGAGGCACAAGTACATCATTCATGTTAAAAATATCTTTACTTATGAAGTTCACTATAGAAAGTTTCATCTGAAAGAATGGTTTTTATTTATTCAAAAAACTAACTAACTAACTCCAAAAAATTAACACCAATTTTCCACACATTATGTGGTGGATGAGGAACTCAACATTATGCTTTGTCTTTTCACATGACATTACAACAGTAATTAAAATATGACATTAAAACAAATTAAGTTAATAATACTCATTTTTGTTTATTATTTAAAATTATAGGTGTTGTTACCTCTTCCAGTTGTTCAGGATTAATTAGATTTTTTTCAACAAGTCGTTTGTAAGACTTAAGACTCATACCAGGTGGTACTTGAAAGTCATATTCACCAGCATTTGGTAATGCTCTATAAGATAAATTTATTTTATCAACATTTAAACAGTTTATATGAAATAATTATCCTGTTAGATTCTTTAAGATAATAATTCATGCATGAGTTACTATACTAATATTTATCTTAAATTATAACAAAGTATGCATAGGGCACCCTAGTGTTAAATCACTCCATTCTTCATTTACTACTTAAACATTTACAGACACTGTCAGACTGCATCATAATTTTCTTGAAGGTAAATAATTAAATATACTGATATTTAAGAAATATATATGAAATCAGTGAATTAAAATTGATTGGTGCATAGAGATGGACTATCTTAACATTAACCTATTCTGCTGTATGTAGCTAAAGAAATACACAATATTCTTACCTGTAGGGCAACAACAGAACATCAGTTGCAAATTTTAAAATCAGAGTAGATACCTTTGGCTTTTCTTTTAAATTAAGATTAGTCTCCTTGATATCTCCAAGTAAAGGCATGACTAACATTAACATTCTAAAAAATATGAACTATATTAAAACACATTTTACTTTTATTTTACATTTTTAAAGTGTTATTCCACACTTAGAAAAGACAAATATTTTTAACAAATTTGTAAGAACATCCCTACACAGATACTAACAACAGAAAAAATAAAGTTATACTAAGTGTATAAGAATGTCCACATAGCTTGATGAGAATTCCACGGACACATGCAGGATCAAATTCCACTAAGTTAAAATATCTATACATTTTCTGAAAAGTATTTTAGTTTTATTTAACAACTAGCGACCCTCTTGCGGCTTCGTCCGCTTTTACTACTGGATTATTAATATAATGTATGTTTGCAAAGCACTTAAGATAATGTGAAAATTAATTAAACCCTAATGCAACCCGCATTTTCGTAGTTTCAATTAGTATATATAATGTCAATGATTTTTTAGTAGGTACCGTAATTTTAAATCTGCGCTACTAATCTTTTCAAGTACTTATCTATATACATAAAAGGACTTGTCCTCACTGACTGAGGTAAGACGCACGCACAGCCGTAACCGCTGTGCGTAGAAACGTCAAATTTGGACAAATGTTTACTTTCGTAACCTGGACATCCATTAAGAAGGGATTTTGAAAAATGTTAACCCTAAAGGGGTGAAATAATGGTTGAAATTTTATATGGGAAAAAATTTAAATCTGCACCGATTTTTATAAAATTGTAAATTCAGACTCTTAAAAATATTTAATTGAACACGTGTTTCACGGTTTTTTAGAATTTACTCCCAAATGGTGCCAATAAGGGGTTGAAAGTTTGTATGGAAAATCTTTAAATCGCCACCGATTTTTATAAAATTTGAAACTTAGACTCTTAAAAATATTTCATTGAATACATATTTCGTGGTTCATTTTAACTTATCCCCTAGGCGTGCAAATAAGGGGTTGAAAGTTTGTATGGACAAATCTTTAAATCGCCACCGATTTTAATAAAATTAGAAATGCAGACTCTTAAAAAATTTTTTATTGAACACATGTTTCATGGTTTATTAGAATTCACCCCTAAGTATGCAAGCGAAGCTGCGCGCGCCCGCTAGTTAAAATATATTTAAATGACTATTTTTAGATAGTTAAATGACTATTTTTAAACGGAAGAAATTATAAACAAAAGCCTACCTACTAATAACTACTACAAAAAATATGAAACCAACTACATCGCGCTGAAATAATACATTAAACTCCAATTATCCAATAAGTGTAAACGCATCTAAATCTTCGTTGCTATAGAGGCAGGCGGGTTTTTTTTTTCGAGCTTGTGGTTAATGCTGAAGAGGGTATTCTGTCCCTGATGAAAAGCAAGCACTACGTGGCTGCCTGTGAGGAAAATTAAATAGAATGCATCGGCCGGGAATCGAACCCGGGCCGCCCGCGTGGCAGGCGAGCATTCTACCACTGAACCACCGATGCGTGTTAGGTAATTTATAGTGTTAGGCGGGCGCAGGGGACGCGCTTGTATAAGCCGTTTCGCAGCAAGGATTTTTTGATATTGTAACAACTTCTAAAGTACTTATTAAAATGAAAAACAGTAAAAGACAGTTTTGATCTACATTAAATGGCCAACGTAACTAATATACTTATTTATATGCTGAGAGTAAGGGATAAGTGAAACTTGAGTAACATACAGCTGATGTGTCAACGGCGTGATGTGTCAACAATTAAATGCGTTTTTCTCTAAAACTATTCGCAATTTCGAAATAGTGTAAAAAGCAAATTTTATCTTCGTTTAACGTAGAAAATTAATAAAGTATTTTAAAGGATAAGGATTAATACCATTATGGAAAAATATCCCTCACAATAAAAAATATATTGAAATTACTATTTTTAGACAGAAATATGATCACTACACGTTATCCTTAAAAGATACGAATATGCTGTCGCGGACTTTTTTGTAGATCTTATTAAGAGGAACAATACTCCAGTACATTATTTTCATGTAGTACTTACCATTAAAGCAGCGCATGCGCGAAAGTGTATCAACGGGTAGGACTTTATACACATTTATCTTATTTATGTTAACTTACATAAGAATGTACAAATAATAAACTATATATAAACCTTCCCTGAGAAATACTCGACCTAATGGTGAAAACCGCATCAAAATCCGTTGGGAGGTTTAGAAGAAGAAGAGTTAGAAAGTTCAGACAGACACGAAAAGCGACTTTGTTTCATAAGATATAGGATAGGATACAATACACATGCATAATTATTTAAATCAACCTAAATTACAAAAAATATCACCTTAAATTATTTGTGGTTGAGAAACCTAGCACTATTTAATTTATCAATATATTTTTTAAATAAAATAATTTTGCAATAATTATATTGAATACAAACCCATCTTGATGTTGAGGAGGCTTGTTTTCAATTGCTTCTAATAATGTTGGTGCTAAATTCAATTGTTTATCTCTGGGGAGTCTTGGGAAACCCATAGTTATGTAAATTATAGAAAAGTTCTGAAACAAATCTTTTAAAAGTAAAAACTGATACCATCACATACCAATATAAAAAATGTTACATACTTACAATAATAAAACTATTGGCAGTAGGATCTCTATAAAGTTGGAGCAATGTTTCTACTGGTAGTTGGACATCATTTCTACATTTTACCCTCTTATTTACATGGATCAAAAGCTCCATTACTTTAGTCCGAATCTATAAAAAAAATAAGTAAAGGACAATTTATATTTTATATCCAATCCGTTGTGTTGAATACAATGTATCTAGTCATTAATAGATCATATTAATTCTTCAAAATAATAAGGACATTACTGTATTTAAAGAAGTAAATTATGACGTAAAATAGTCTCAGCTATATACAAATACAGTTTAGTAACCTGTTCATGAGGAGAAGACAGTTTTAAAATTACTGGAGGTAAGAATCTATTAAGACAGCTCTCCAGCTGATCATCAGTATTCGCATTTCCAAGCCGCAAAAAGACACGATCCAGGAGAACTAAAGAAGTAACCGGTAAGGAATTAGAAACAAAATATTTAAATTGATTCCACATTTATAAATAATTTGAATCTTACGTGAATCATTTGTGCAATCGTTGCTACTTTCAGATACTTCCATTTCAGACATTTTTTATCATTGGCAAAGCACTTTCTAAAGATTTTTTAAAGAAAGAATTAGTTTTAGACAACACATATACAGTACACTATACTATACAATGACAGGCAATTTATCACCTGACGTTTAATGACTTTGACTTTTTGAGACAGATTAGAAAATAAACTCGGCTAAAAAACATTATAAAAATCTATGTCTATGTCCATCGTTGCGGAGTATTTGTTAACGGTGTATTCAATCAGAGCCGCGATAGCTTTGTTAGCAAAAAAAATATTCCTAATTCTAAGAATAATACAATATAATAATGCCCTCATTGATGTATACTTTAGATTGTGTTATGATGCTGACAGACGCTATTGACTGTGACTGCTGTGTGCTAGTCATATGGGCATATAAACGCAATATATCACGCAAATAAATGTGGTTTGTGCCCTCACGCCCTCAGTGACTGACGCTGGAAATCGCCGATCAACGTGTTGGGGGAATTACCGGCTATAAATAGTATTTCTTTAATAAATAAATTACAAATACGGTTTACTTTCAAAGGAAAAATAATACTTAGCCTTTTATAGCACTATAGCACGGCAATTGTAACAATAAATTTTACATACATGTTAGTTTAAATATATGGAATTTAAAACCAAATCACAAAAAAATCAATTTCAATTTCTTTAGCTTAAATAAACTCTTTAGAATACTCAAGTCGTCCTCATAACTCACTGTGCATATTTGGTGAAAATAAGCTAACCAGTCGCCACTAGAGAGAAAATAAAGAATTATATTTATTTTTAGTATAAAAACCTGGTGAAATTTGTATCTTTTTCCATCGAGTTCAATTGGAAGTGTCCCTTGGGACGCTCTGACACTTCCTGGGAACTCGACACTCTGACTGGGAACTCGATGACGATTATCGATGATGACGACTATTATTAATTCTGTATAATAAAACAATAGAAATCAGTTTAATTAAAAATTTATTCTAGGTCCACCTAAATATATTAAAATTTTGAATAAAAAACTGGAGGTGGTTGCGTACACATAAAAAAATTTCCTAATAATATCACATTATACTGAACTTATCAATTTTAACAACAAATTATTAAACTAAATTAATTAACATTGAAATAAAAAAATATTCAAATGTAAGAATAATTGATTTCTAATTGATAGCAGATTTATTATAAGAGCGTCGCAATTACATTGTAGGATATTAACATAACACAGCACTCAATTACTAATCTAATATAATATAAAAAAGCCACATTAAATGATATACTCCTATGTAGCAGACACAACTTACATTATTATGACTATTATTATTTTTATTGTTTCCCGCCGTATCCCGCCTACTTGGGTTAAGACACACTTTACCATCTCATCGCCGAACTTTCTTGCAAGGATAGGTAATGAAAATAATTCTTTTTCGCGAGTGGGTATCGAACTCACAACCACAGGTGTATGTTTGGGGTGCTCTGCACTGCCATTTTTCTTGTACTGAATTTCACTATTTATATATTTTGTGCAATATGAGAATTGTATATGTATCATATACACGTATTTTATGTTCAAAGAAATTAATTCTACTAATTTTATTTTTTTTCTTTTAGGCAAAAAAATATCTAGCTAAATATATTTTTACACCATTATGTCTGCTACATACCAATATATAAAGCAAAATCAAGTCCTTTTAAATCTATTTTTAGGAATGTTCAACTTTTCATTTCAAAATATATTGCTTTAAGATATTCTCTCGCAAATAGTAAAATAATGAATGATTTTATTATACATTTGTCTGTTGATTTAGATTCTATGGTTAGCAACACAATATATTGGCAGTTTGTATTTATACAGTGTTTAAAAATATTATTATCTTATTTTTTTATTTGTGATAATTCAACTGTCAATTTCCTAAAACGATTTTATTTATAGCACGACACAAAATATTCCTTCCATATATTATATTATAAACTTCAGTTCGTATAAAAAATGTCTGTATAGTTTATGTTATTCAATGCCGTGGGCGAATATCATAACAAGTCCGGGTTCCACCATCATATGTTCATCTACATGAGTGTTATCTACTTGTAAGACGAGCACCGCTTGTTTCCCGGGGACTCTTTTACAGACGTATTTTTCATATAATCTGTAAAGTATATAAATTTTTATTTAACTTCACTCTATATCCTGCATGTAGCAGGATAGGCGGAGGAAATATAGTGTTAAGACACTTCATACTCCATGCACCATACAATTTTCGACAATATCTTAAGTGGTTTTACTTGAAATTCGATAGTAAATTGTAATAATAGTAAGTAAATATTTAAGCTTTCTTTACCGTCAACTCATTACAAAGGAAATATTAAAATATTTGGAAAAAATACATTTTTCAAGTGATTTGTTAGGGAAAAATTTAGGTCCCCGATAAACTACTAAGCACTATTGCATAAAATGTGTAAATTATAAAAGAAATCTAATGTAATAAAACCAAAATCTACAGACTACATACCTTCTATTATTTTGTCTTGTTTCTAAGGAAGATAGGCCAGGAGGCCACCGTCTCTCGTGGCAGTTTTCCATGAGGTCATCAATGATGTGCGGGGGACAGCCTGACTCTGACAAACTCCTTTTAATCATCATCTGTTAAAGATATAGCGAATTTAAGCGTCATTAATTGTCAAAGTTATCGTAAGTGTAATATTTAAAACCATTTTATTAGATACCCAAATCATTCAGTTTAAATTACCTTAAAGTAATTTGTTATTTTTACCTTGTCGCATTTTTAAGGGTACAAAAGATCATTAAAATAGTTCTTAATTTTAAATGCAAAATAACAAACACAACAACACACTACAACCACTTTAAAATTACTACTATCATCAAAAAAAAAATAAAAATATTACCATAACCAAAAGAAATCATATAAAACACGTGATATAATTACCACCTGAAGGACGTCATCGGGCGTGGAGATCATGCCACCCCAGCGCGTGACGCGCGCTCGCGACAGAGAACTGGCCCAACGGACCACCTCTTCGCGCTCCATTTGATCGGCTAGTGCACGCATTGTAGGGTTTGACACGCGCATTGCTCGCATAAAGTCCTAGTAAGTAAGATTCTTTTAATAGTCTTTGTATATACAATTCACTCACTAGCCAAGTTAGTTAATTAACTAAATAAAGTCAAAAAATTAAGAACTGCAACCTTCTGCAACTTAACAATATTTTATCACATCAATTCCCAATAAAAATCTAATAACAATTGCATAAAAAAATTTACTCACTTTGAGTAGCGCCAATTCTCTTTTATGTTCATTTATGACCAGTCTCTGTTCAGCTAACTCCTGTTGGAAGTCAGTGAGCTTGCCCTGTTGCGTGGCAATCAGAGCACGTAACTCTCTTACACAATTGTGCTCCGCTAACTCGTCTTTTGGTATTACAAGCCCACAGCCTGCCTCGCATGGCATTGGCCTTTTGGGATTAAATTCACCTAAAAAATATATTTTTGTTATTAACAAAAATGATTTGTTTAAAAGATATAATCTCTAGTGAAATGCTAATTACTTATGTTTTAAATTATAGTCAAAAAAGAGAAAGATTTTTATTGTTTTTATTTAACAATAAATTTTTGTAATACTTTTTAATTATTACACAGTATCTTGCATACAGCAGGTCTGTCTTGCAGACAGAGAGAACTTTGTGGCTCAACAAACCAACCACTGCTTTTTGCTTAAATTATAGACATTGCAATTGCATTTTTCAATTAGACACTATTCCAATACACAAAAAATCTTAATTTATATAGGTTGTTATTATGTGTATATTTTCACTATTGTTTATTTTATTTTTTTTTACAATGAAAATTACTTCACATTTTTAGTAACTTACAGTATTAGTTCACATTACACTTGTAAGTTATAAACCAAGTACAAGTTACTCCTTAACCTTTCACTCTACATTTATCCAATTACATATTTATATCAATATCTTATATGTATCATGTTACACAGTAGTTGATTGTGGTTGGCTTTTTTATTTAATTCTATAATTTACTCACAAGTTTTACTATTACTTTAAACATATAATAATTATTTATTTCTTACATAAATACAATAAAAATAGTTTTTTTTCCTAAAACGCAAGCAGCTGAGAATTTGTTGGAAAATATTCTAAATAGACTCTACTAGTGTATATACTTCAATATCATTAAATATAACACATATTGACAATTAATTTTAGTTATTATAAAAATAGATACATACATTCTACCAAATGTGATGCCAGTGAGTCAAGTTTTAAGATAGCAGTACATCCATGAGGAGCATTATCACAGCTTGTACATAATCTGAAAAAACAAAAGAAAATAAAAATGACAACCTTATACATATTCTTTCGTATATTTTATTACTTATTATATATACATACATATTCATATACATGCAAATTAAGGCACTATTTTGTTACAAACACCACTAATAAAATCAAACAAGCAAATACAATTTCTTTGTATATACAAAAATAAATAATAAGTTTAAAAGAATAATACTTGTGTCATAACAATATTTTATTGAAGTTGAGCTCAATACACTATTTAATACCAAATCATAACCTGAAATATTTTAGTTCAGGTAATAGGTAAAACTAAATAAGTTATGTTGTACACTGACCTGGATAGCAAGTTACGAAGTATTCTCGGAACAGGTCTTAGTTGGCTTGCGGTTACCGATTGCCGGTCAACAGGACAAGTTGGTTGAAGACTAAACCACTCTGTTATGCATGCACGACAGAATGCATGTTCACAAGCTGGTGCCTAAAAAATTACACTAGTACTATAAGTACGTACTAAAATTATAGGATATATATCTATAAAAAATTCTACCTGTAAAGGATCCTCTAAAACACCAGAACAAATAGGACAAATAAGTTCTTCGTCGACGTCACCTTGAAACCTCTTGATTTCAAAGCCCATTCTTAATTTTAAAGCAGATATACATTAGCACAGTCAAATTTCTTAAAATAATGTAACAAACACATCAACACGTTATTTATTTTGCTTTATGAAAATATGTCACATTCAGCATCCAGATTTGTGTCATCCAAATCTAAGTGAATATCAAATAACAACAAAAAATGAAATACATACAAGACATAAGGAAGTGCCGTTGTATATCATACAAATAGTGTTGTAAAACGTCAAACTGAATAGAATTTTAGTTAATCGATACTACTAATAATCAATTAATAATGTATGGAACAGTAATACAATATTTCTTTATAATTCATTTATAAAAAAAAATATAAACCAATGTTATATATACTAGATATTATATTTTTTAATACAAATCAGAGAAATTTATTTAGATCAAAATAGTATGGCCAGCCATAAAATATGTACGAAGTTAGATATTTTAGATATTTATATTGTATGTAATAGTGGCAACCTTATTGTATACTGCCACTTTACGAAATCCATGTAATCTGCCATTCAGCAAATCTGTTTCTTCTGTTCTCGTTTAGATCTTGAAATGATGGATCAAATGCTCGGAATTAATTAATATGTGTTTATTTATCTTGTGAGTTTTCCGTTTAAGTTTCAAAACATATTAATAAACATGAGTGTTTTTAAATCTGCAATGGGGTACTTCAGTTCTGGAGGTGCCAACGGTGGCAGTGATAATGATTTTGTTGGCCAATTTGTGGAGATAGGGAATATGAAATTGAGAATCAAGAAAGTTATTGCTGAAGGTAAGTGCGTAGTAAATAATTTTAACGTGTCCTCACAAACACATTTTTAATTCGCAATACTACTGGGTCACTCACTGCACGCTATAAAAGCCTATGGGGGGCGTAAGAATTCATTGTTTGACTTCTCTTTGTCCTTTAATGTTTTATTCGTAGTTGTTATAGCTTATCGTGATAAATTTACAAAAAAAATGTCTTATTACCAAAGTAATTTTTATAAACTTACTCTACTATAAGTGGATAACAAAATATTAGTATTTAAAATAACTATTTTTCCCATTACTTATCTTTAATATATTTTAAAGTAGACTTCAATAGAATTATTCTGAAAATTTCATGTTAGAATGTGATGATATAAGTATCTTGGCTCCTATCCAAAAGGTTTGTAAATTGTTAAGTTTTTTATTTTATTCTTAATGAAATTGTTAATTAAAGAAATATATTTTTAGGTGGATTTGCATTTGTATTTGTTGCTCAAGATGTATCTTCTGGTACAGAGTATGCCTTGAAAAGGCTTATGGCAGCTGATGAACAGGCAAATAGGAATATAATTCAAGAGATTAGTATATTGAAAAAACTGTCTGGACATCCAAATGTAATTAAATATATAGCAGCATCTTTTATTGATAAAGCAAAAACTAGCCATGGCATGGGTGAATATTTACTACTAACAGATCTTTGTAATGGAGGAAGTTTAATGGAAGCTTTACAAAATAGAGGTCAAGCATTTCCGCTGCCTACAATTTTAAGAGTTTTTTACCAAACCTGTAAAGCTGTACAACATATGCATGCTCAAGTGCCTCCAATAGCCCACCGTGATCTCAAGCTAGAAAATTTCTTAATATCTAATGAAGGTATCTATCCTATTTCCTTAATCTCCTTAAGAGCTGCTGTATAAAAAACTTAATATTTTCTTTTTAGCTTTATGCTGTTTGCTTATAATATTAAATTTTATTTAAGTATGACATTTGCAATGATAATTTTTTTTAGGTACAATTAAACTGTGTGACTTTGGTTCTGCCACTACAGATGTCTATATGCCAAATCCCTCATGGAGTGCAAATCAAAGAAATATGTTAGAAGAAAATGTAAGTAAACTTATATATTCTCCAAACATTAGGGACAAATATTAAAGTATATTAGAAGTTACAAATAAAAAAAATATTTTTACAAACATATTAACATAAAATCTTTCATTTATGTACACACCCATTAATAAGCAATGCCTATATTGAAGTTTTTGATGACATGTATATGTCATATTGTACATTATTTTTCTTGTTGTCATTTTCATCACCAACCATACCAATCAGTGAGCTTGTTTGTGGAATAACATAATTTATCAAATTATTACAATAATGATAGCTAGAAATACCAATTTAAACATTTCTAGCTTTTTTGTTTAATTAAATTTCAAATTAGACAAGTTAAACACAAATCTAATTATTGTGTTACATTCATTAATGTTAATGTTTCCATACATTTTAAAACATTCAAATGAAAAGTTGCCATTGTGGGACATTGGTATAGCCCAGGCTACATATAATGGTTGTAGGTTTGATTTTCTCTTAAAAAAAAATATATTTTCATTTACCCACTCTGGTCAGACATAGTGTGAGACCAAGCAATGCCATTCTATATTTAGTATCTGAGAAATTGAACAGAAAGTAGAGGATGGCGCGTTTTGGATGTTGCGGACACTAGGTTCTATTTGCTGACAACATTTATTTAGGCAATTGCAAGCTCTAGCCTAAATTGTTAACATACTTAAATTTTCAGCCCTACTGAAAGCTAAAATATGTATTCTGCTAAAAAGCTTTCATTTTAAAATAAGACTTGAACAAATATTGATAACAATTTTTTAAATATTTGGTACATATTTCAGCTGGCACAGTTCACCACACCTATGTACAGGGCACCGGAAATGCTCGACACATGGGACAATCGCAAAATAGACCATGCAGTGGATGTATGGGCCTTAGGATGTATTCTATATACATTATGTTATATGCAACATCCATTTGAGGATTCTGCAAAACTAGCTATATTAAATGGAAATTATAACTTGAACCCCAACGATCAACGATATAAATGTTTTCATGACATTATAAGTAAGAATATTTTTTAGCTTCACACTGTATCCCGTATATACCAGGGTAGGTAGAGGGAACCTGATGTTAAGACACACACTGTTATACTAGAGGGTAGAAATGAAAATATTAAATATTTTATTCCTCCGAGTGGAAGTTGAACCCACAACCATTGCATTGACATTCACACTCTGATCCCACTGCGCCACAACGGCCTCTAATTTTATTTTCAAAATTCTTCTGCTTTATTTTAATATGTAATATTTTGAAAGAAATGAGTGTTAATAGACACTATGTTATGTAATTTAGTGTAAGTGAGTAGTAGTGTTATAATTCTCAATTTTTCATTTTGCAAATATATCTCACAATGTGACCAGCCATGACATGGACGAATATATGGTCAAAAGTCATGAAATTCATGTGACGTAGTTAGTGTACATGGTCAAATGTTACTTATGTTTAGTCCAGTACTTACAAGATGGATATAAAGTATAATATTGATTAACAGTGGACGTTTTTGCAGGTGGTTGCCTTACAGTGAACCCCGAGGAGCGTCTACCCATAAGCAGTGTATTGGAGCGGCTGGCGGCCATAGCCGAGTCGAACAACGTCAATCTCAAGCAACCACTCAAATTTGAGCGTAAAAAAGTTGAACAATCTGTGGCCACTAGCTCGCCAGGTAATAAGAAGTCAAGTAAATATTACACTACCATATCCTAAGTCGCGCGTATCTTTTCAACAAAAAATATATCGATGTTACTACGAATTACTATCTGCGGTACGTTTATGTTCTGTTGCATTATCGAGCTAACAATGGTCAAGTATTTTTTGACTTTTTACACTCAAATTTTGTTTATTATTTTTTTCTGTTTTCAATTGAGTTTATTATTTAATTTATAAAGCAATAGAGAGAGTGTCTTTACATTCCGATATCGACAGACAAGGTAAGAGTGTTATATTGGACTTATTCACGGCCCATCGAAGGTAGTATAGCATTTATTTGACTTTTCATAATTTACTAATAATATTAATGTTATATAGTATGGATGCTGTTTTCAGTAAATTGTTTTATGATAACGCTTGTTGCTACAATCGTTAATGGTCTAAATAAATATGGCTTCACATCACTGAAGTGTCTAGTCTCAAGTGAAGAATAGTAAATACTAACTATTGTTGAATATTAAACCATAGAGTTGGTATTCATTGTTAATTATAATATGCCATGAGAAAATATTAAAAAAATAAAGCGAAAGAACATTAAAATTAATTAAATAATTAAATAATTTTTAAAATGTTATTACCAAAAAAGACAGCACACATTTATAAAGTGTGTGGATTGGAGTTAGATTTAGGGCTATATTATGCTATTTACATGCACTATTTTACTCTTAACAAAGTTATGTGACATTCCTCTAGGTTTAACATACTTTACACTGATTATAATTAATTAATGAGACCCCATATTATATAATGTATTCTATTCTTTTGTTAAAGTGTATCTTAATTATTAATAATTGAAATTTTGAATAGTAGTCTTGATGACATATTATGATTACATTCCTTCTATCAGCTAATACTTCAGCATTTTTGTAACAATTGTAGGAATAAAAGGAACATACAATATAACCAATGTATAAGATGTTTCATATTTTGCAAACTAACAATGTGGGAAGCCAAAAAATTTATTCATCATTCGATACTAACATTACGGTGGCTTGGTGAACAGCACTTAAAATGTATATTAATCGTCTTTCGGTATTTCACATTTTATTGGTGTATTTACTAGTCGAAATTAAGGAAAAATAAGTAATTAATTCTAAGTAAATCATTGTACAAACATGTCACATAAATCATGGATTTATGATATTTCGAGACAATATGTGGTAGACTTGCAGAGATGAATTACGAAATTTATGTATATGGAAAGCATATATGTAATATTCATACATAATTTATATAATCGCTAATACAATAAGTGATCATTTGGCAGACGATTGTTCTAAAACATGCCAAAATAAATCATATTTCATTTTTTTGTTTATTTATATAATGTCAGTTGAAGGGAAATAAAAGGATATATTATCATCATTATTGGTTTGTTTTTATTTATAAACAGTTCATGCAGTTTAAGGAGGAATACTTTCGAAAGGATATCACGGAAATAAGGGTAAATTAACTTAAAAACTTGCTATGGCTACACTAACCTTTCATATTTTATTAACGCTTACTAATTTTTAACTGTTCGCACATTAAGTAAGTTGCCTAATTGGTTAAACGAATAAACTAAACGGTAAAATATATATAGGTAGTATAATATGATATGTATAAATATATTTTTTGTGGTTTTGTTTTATATTTGTATCATTACATAGGTTATTATATTTCCATTTTAACGCAAGGCCTAAGAATATAAATAATTCATGAACAAGCACTCTAACTCTGGCGTAAAATTGGAACAAACAAGCTTAATTATATTTATTTTAACAAATGTATATTGTAATGACGACTCAAATTATTTGTAAAACATACTTTTTTTTATAATAATAATTTATAAACCAGAATCACATTTATTAAAGCCAAGCGTGCATTTTATTTTCTGTAATACATGAGGTCATTTTTTTTTAAATATTTATGATGCCTACAAATTGCATTGTTACTATTTACGAGCGATACAACTTTAGATATGGATACAACGATCAAGTAAAGGTGATGGTTTCGCGTAAATTTACTTTATTTGGCACTCATTTTTATACTCTGCAGTGTAGATAGGTCCAACATTGGCACCATTTGGGGATGATTGATATTTTCACGAAATATTTGATGTGTAGCATTAAATGAGTGGTTTTCTTTTGTAGCCTAATAAATAGTTTTGAAATTAGAGCCAGGTTTCATAAATCACTTAAGTACAGGTAGAGATAAAAGGTATTTTATATCTAGGATCGTTGAAACAGACCGATATCAGTTTCCAACTGGCTATTATTTATTTTCTACATAATTTGCATGTAATTAGTCGACGCTTGTCCCTGTTCTGCTAGTATGAGCTAAATCATTGCATGTCCGTGTCTATACAGATGAAGTCACATGCCTTTGTCTTCCCTTTTCGAAAACGCTTAAATATCTACCTTCTAGACTTTCATATAATTACCTTCATTGCTTATTTAAAAAATATATATATTCAAATTAAAATATTGCATACCTTCTATCAAAACAGCCGACCTAAAAAAAAATAGTTTTATCTGATAAAGGCATGCGACTTGAATCGACACGAAGGTCAGTGTCCATGCATATCACGTTTTCTTTTTCATTTTAGGTGTTTTCAACTTTTTTGGGTGCCCGATTGTTTTCTCGTTTAAATGACCCGTGGCGCATGAATCCTTGGACTCCATCTTGAAAGCTTACTTGACATAATGGATATGCTCGCAATGATGAGTATTGTTTTTATTTATTAGTAATTACGCCGTCGCGCCGCGCTGCCTTGAAATGTGCCAAAAATATACTAACTATCCTACCCTACTTAACTGCATGCCACTGCATTTTGTCAATCGATATTGAAATCGAATTTATGGTAATAATTACTAAAAATAATATTTATTTCTTATAATTAGGTACTTTACTATGATACAATAAAAGTATATTTTCAATCACCATTATTTGTTTTCTCTATTAAAATTGTTAAGAGAAAATTTTACGATAAAAATCCCTTTTTAATATGAATCGGTATTTTAAGCTTGTATCAAATATATTTTAATATACACGTATATATATAGATGAGCAAAGTTACTACAACATTCCACTAAAAACAGACCTTTATCCTCGCACCCTATTAAATAAACACGGCGGCTATTAATTTTAATTGCAAGTTCATATTCTGGATAAAGGTCATATCGTTCAATTGATACTATTTTTGGAATAAATTCCCTCTTGTTCAGTCGCAGTGCGGCGCTATTGCGTGTTATTTTTTTATACTTGCTTAGGCAAACATCCTCTTTTTTTGTTGTGATATTTTTAAATAAATAGTTTGACTATAATCTATTTATTATATAGTAAAATCTTTTTGATTCTTGTTTGCAATAAAGAATCCAAATTGTTAAAAAGTAGATATTAGACAATAATATTTTTAATAAAATATTTGAAAATCAATTGAGAAGCCGCTATTGTATGTAACATTCCAATTGTAATGAAAAGCATTAAAATTAATGACTACTTATTTTAGTTGAGTATATTTTTATGTTAATATTTTTCTTAAAGACGAATCAAAAATAGAAACTACATGAAAAAAGAATGTACTTGATTTTTGTTTATAATATGTACCATATAAAATACCACTTTGAAAAATCGGTTTGTTTTCGAAAGAGAATGGAAATATCGATATATTGTAGGAACCTAAATCTAATTGAAATGTAGTTAATACTGTACAAAGTACGTTCTATGATTTATTATAATAAACTTATTTCTATTTTTCTTAATAAGTAAATCTTAATATTTAAGTAGTTACCGGAAATTGTACGTATATTATAAGAATCTGTATTTTTCTTTAAAAGGATAACAAAAAGCAGTATTCGTAACTTTAAATATTTTAGTTCTTATTATAATTAATTGCATATACTAGTACCTTGTTAGTGATTTCTGCAGACAAATAACGTTTCGTGCAATATTAAATAAATAGTGTAAAAATCGCAATGAAAACCACCATGACCACTATTGATCACGTAATTTTAATTTTAAAACCATATTCGAAAGTATTCTTCATTTTTTAGGTAATTAACGTTCTGTTTTATTTACATAAAATTGAAATTACTATTGTATTTCTGGAAAGTAGTTTTCACTCAATTCTAACATTCCTTAGGTTCTATTTTTACTTACATGCTGCTAGTTCTGATTATATTGTTTTAAACTATAATATTTCTTCGAATTTAAATGGAATTGTAACAATGTATCTTTCAGTGTCAGAATACATGATTGTTTAAGAATAAAAAAAGTTAGATTTTCATAAATATTTATTATAAAAACGATTAACAGGTTTCTGAGGAGCTAATTAATGTTGTATTTTTAATATAACATCACATTTTTGAAATGTAGACAAATAATGATTGGAAACTATTGTTTTATATAACTACATAATATATGCAAGCAATATTTTTGTTACTATTAGGCTATAAGCAATGACTTGTGAAAGTGTAAAGATATATTTAAAATTAGAAATAAAGATAAAATTAAAGGCAATTCAGTTGTTTTTATATCCATATTTACCAATTTTATTGAATTTAATTGGCTATTAAGCAAAGTTAACAAAAGTTTATAATAGTTAATAAGTAAAAAAAGTTTATAATCAATATAATTAACAAATTGCTAAATTTTTATTTGTCAATTATTGACAAAGCAAAATAAAAAATTATTCGGAATTTAACATTGACATTTCCATTTTCCCGCCAAGCACAATTTTTTTTCCAGCGGTCAAAGAGCCAACCACAAACGTCCAGGAGCCAGTGACCCCGCGACCGCCGGAGCCGAGTCGCCCGCCGCCCCCTGCGCGGCCTCCTCCTGCACCACACACGCCTATACCTCAAGCACCTCCTACTTCGGGCGGATTGTTTTCATCTCTTAAGGATGGTGCGGGAAGCTTCTTGAAAAATCTGAAGGATACGTCGTCGAAAGTTATGCAAACGGTTCAACAGTGAGTTGTTTTATTTTTTTATTAATTTTATGCATGGTTCTGGCTCAACGTGGCAATTATAGTAGTTGGTGAAGTGTCGAATGTCGAAAAGTTTTATAAAAAATTCAAACACCAAAATATAAAAAAGTAAAGAAAATGTATGTTTACAAATAACATATTTAAGAAATGTATCCTTTCTTCCAATATGTTTTTTTTATTTATAGATCAATAGCCCGCGCTGACCTCGATATCAGCTATATCACTAGTCGCGTCATAGTTATGTCGTATCCATCCGAATTATTGGAAAGTGCATACAAAACCAATCACATTGAAGATGTTAGAGTGAGTATATGTTATATTTCACGTTATTTTAATGATAAAGAATGTTCGAAACCACTGAAATAGTATTTTTTGATATGTTAGAAAAATGAGATATAGAAAATGTTTATAACATATTTATAAACAATCACAAAATTGATGTAAAATTTATATTAAAAGCTTTTGGTTAGATTATTCAAGTAACAAGAATACAATATGTGTAAAGATTTAAAGATGACATTTCGTGCTTATGAAAAGGAATTGAACCCCATACCCAGTGCTGTTCACAAAAAACTTATCTGAACAATGGTATTATAGATTCAAAACATATAAGACCATCATATAATAAATTACAAATTCCAAATGTACCTACCTACATAGTTATCATACAAATACTAAACAGCTTACGAATCGCGCCATATTGCAGCAAATAATTACTATAGCGACAAAGTGTTGATTTGCGAATCTTAATATAATCTGTACTAAAATTATAAATCTGAAGGGTTTGTTTGGGCGAAAGCGCCAAGTTCAGGAACTACGAATTCAAAAAATATTTTTGTGTTGGATGTTCCATTTGTTAAGAAAAGCTATAACTTATATTAATTCACGTTAATCTTTTCTATGTAACCCACTATACCTTCGTTTGGAGCTAAATAAAATGTACCATATGTTATGTATGTCGAAGAAGACTCCCCACAGGCGTTTTCAAAAATCATGACGTCAGCACAGCTGACGACCTAGTATTATTTATTAAAAACAACATACAAAGATATAATAATATATTATTTCATGCCTATTACCAGATGTACCTAGAAAGTCACCACCCAAACGGTAAATACTGTGTTTATACAGTCCATGACGCTCGTGCTCGTTTCCCACGACGCCAGCTAGTGACCGACACGGCGGTGTGGCCGACTGATGACTATAAGGCGCCATTATTAGCTCCATATTACGCTTTATTACAACATATGTATCAGTATTTGGGAAAGGATGATAAGTCCGCGCTGGTCATTGCTTGCCAGGTATGTGGTTAATTATTTTAGTACTTTTCAACTTAAATACTAAGAAGAGATTGAAACATTTAATATTTTTATTTCATCGCTCTGGTAACGAGATAAGAGCGAGATGGTAGAGAGATAAAGCGTGGCGTGGACTTCCATCGCTCACCACGCAATGCCTCCAGAAGTTTTCAGAAAACTATAGACAAATTAAATATTTATTCTTGTGGAAACAAAAAGAATTAACGAAAAATAAGCAAGTTTGACTAATTAAGACTTGAAGTGAAATTAGTTTCATTTTTTAGGATGGGAAATCAAGATCCTGTATGCTCCTTTGTGGTTTACTCATATACTCAAAATTAGTAACTGTACCTGAAGATGCGTTGCAAATTTTCGCCGTTAAAAGGACACCAATTAATCTTCCACCGAGTCAACTAAGATATTTATACTACCTCAGTAATATTATAAGGCATGTATAGTATTTTGTCATAATTATAGTATGTAATTTACTTATTGCTATTTTTAAATATAAAATCAACTTAGATTATACGATAATCGTCATTGTTATTGTATAGCATTCCACAATGAGAATAACATGACAGTATAAGTTGAAACAAGATCAAATTAGTTATACCTAAAATAATACTAAATATACGCTCTTAATCGGGCTGAAGAGTTTCATTTAGAGTGTATGAAAATAAATATTAATAAAAATAACGATCTTATTAATATTCTTTTATAATATTTATTATTTTCAGACCCGTGCCAGTGCTGCCACACTTTAGACCAGTTTCACTTGTTTCGCTAACAATACAGCCAGTTCCGTTATTTACTAAAGCTAGGTATGTATTTATAAATGATTAAATAAAAAAATATATTTATATGTATTACTAAGTTTTAAGTGTGGCTTCGCCATGTGGTCAAATGGAAATATCTAAGAGTTGTTTATGAGATATAGCACACTGTAAGTGCAGGACCTACCTCGGACCAGTACAGCGGTTTATATCAAGTCGATTAACCTGATGTAATATATATCCTAAATGGCATTGAAATTTTTGCGTTGGCCACTATCGAAAGCAAAAATTTAAATTAAAACCAGTAATTCTTGAGACGTTTGCGTTTAATGAAACAGACTTCATCATTCATGGAAATTTTGGTTTATATTAATTAGTATAGATTACCAAAAATAATATATTTTTAAGTTTTATTAACTACATGGGATTAAATGCAGTAGATAGACAAGACTTGCTTAATCGGGATATGTGATTCTTTATATAAATTGTATAAATACGTTTTTAGAGACGGATGTCGACCCTTTCTAGAAGTATATAATGAAGATCGATTGATATCGCCGCCGCTCAGAAATTATGAAAGCATGCATCTTTATATGATGGCTGAAGGAAAGGTACTACTTTTATACTCCTGATATCAAAAGTATGATACATTATTCTCCTTTTCATTGGCATTTTTTATTCATTCTCGTAACAATGCATTCTCGTAACGAGATAAAGCGGTGGTGTTGGCGGCAACATTCAATGTTTTGAATGTCTCCTGTGCACTGCAATATGTAAAATACAGAGTTAAACAAAAACATATATTTTTTAATTTTATTTGTTTGAATAGATATTTCTTTATTTGATTTCATATTTATAGGTAACCCTTCCCTTGGATAGTACAGTGGTAGGCGATGTAACTATAATAGTGTACCATTTACGTCAACAACTGGGTCGACTCCAACGTGTCCCAATGATGTCTGTAGCATTCCACACTGGCTTCTTGGATTACGATCAGCATGTTATTAAGTTTACAAGGTAATGAGGGCTTTTACATTGCAAAGAGTTAAATAAATACAAATATTATAAATATGGAATTGATAAAATTTGATCGAAACTAATTATATAGTCAGCTT
The DNA here is from genome assembly GCA_013403645.1 of Heliconius nattereri. NCBI lineage: Eukaryota > Metazoa > Arthropoda > Insecta > Lepidoptera > Nymphalidae > Heliconius > Heliconius nattereri. The sequence goes on along the minus strand of JAAIXI010000226.1, from coordinate 5,391,072 downwards.
AAAGTGTAAACCTGTAAAAATAACCTATTAAACAAATCAGGAAATACAAAGTTTTTAAAAGCGCTGCCTGGGCCAAATGGCGGGAGGTTACTGGTGTGGTCTGCGACCGCAGAATACCGCCCAAGCTCAAGGGGCTGANTTGGATTACGATCAGCATGTTATTAAGTTTACAAGGTAATGAGGGCTTTTACATTGCAAAGAGTTAAATAAATACAAATATTATAAATATGGAATTTATAAAACTCTGATCGAAACTAATTATATAGTCAGCTTAAAGTGTAAACCTGTAAAAATAACCTATTAAACAAATCAGGAAATACAAAAAAGTTTTCAAAAAACTATGAGTATAATTTACTATCTCAGAAGGTTATTATATTATCTAAGCTTTACAGAGCTACAATAATTTATGTATTGTGATAATCTTCCAATAATTATATAATCAAAAATCCTAAAATCACATCTGCACAAATTGCATTTACACAACATCATCTAATTTCATGACGGCTACGACACGTCGACCAAACTATTGATGAAATCTTATTGATTTTAAATAAACTTCCTTTATTTACGTTTAGGTCTGAAATCGACGGCATAGACGAATTGAGTCCCGTAAACGAGCATTTCTCATCAAACGTCTCGCTGGTTATTAGTCTCGTAGTGCAAAACGGGGAGCGCAGGAAACCAAGGAGCGACCTGTGGGAGGAAGATCACTCATACCCAATCAGAACTCCTGATATACTGTTCTCCACTACTTTAGAGAGAGATGAGACTATTGATAATTTTGGTGTGTAACGTTTTTCTATTTTTTTAGGCAGAGGAACTTTAGTGTTAAGTCACTCCTTTTCTCCACATTTCACTTAATTTTCGAAATATTGCGGATTATGTGGCGATATTCAAAGCCATGCTTTACCTTATAATGGAGCGAGGACCCCTTTCGTGTGAATCGAACTCAGAACCATCGCGTTTACAGCTATACGCTGAACCCTGCGCCGCATTTATCTCTAGTTGTTGTAATGTATGTCTTTATCTTTAAGCATCTTTTATATATTATTTATGTTCACGTTATTGTAATAATATTATTATTAACAACCATTTTATGGAGTAAATTTAATATTATATGTAAAAATATATATGTAAATTATATATTTCCCACAAAATTTGTTACTTTTTATACTTATTAGAGAAGTGTTAGTAACAGTAATCGATGCTGTCGGATATTCGAAATAAAGTCAAATTCAAAAAATAAACAATAAATATCAATATATACAAATAGCTAATAAAATAGCTGTCAATACCAAAGTCTTTTAAAAATATACTTCTAAAAATCTAATATATGTAACTGAAATCATTTTATATCCGTATACGAATATGAACTGATATATGTAGTGCAATCCGCGAGGTGTAATCTGAGCTTTGCATTTGTGTGAATGGTCAGAATGGAGCCTGAAAAAATATTATTAACTATTTAAAAATAAGGCCGAATAACTGGCCGCGGTTATAATTTCGTACGAGGCGATGATGGCGCCTGATGGCTGGAGTAGAGATGAGCGTGCACCAGTACAAAAGGATATGAACTAGATTAAACCAAGCAAAAGATGTTCCGCGCTTCAAGCCATCTTCATCTATCTACACTATCTACACTATCTGTTTACAAGCACACAAGTGCAAAGCTCTGCTTTCGTGTATAAAATATAGGTATATAGGTGTCTGTATCTAAAATGTTGCATCCGTAACATCCCTGATGATTGTAACAAACATGTTCATATTTATACAGCTAATCTCCAAAGGAATCCCGCGGCTAAGCCTTCGACAAGTATGTTGTAGATAAATTGTACATTATTTATTTTATGTATGGTAGAATATGATATGTTTCTATTTACATTGCTTTAATCGTATAAAATCACATAAACGTATTATTTTTGTCATTTAAATTTTCTTTTATTTGTGTATCGCCATTTATTTACAATTTTTTTCAGAGCGACACCAGAGCGAGTAAATAAAAATATATACATTAAAATAAATATTTCATTTCCTCGAATGAAAATCGAACCCACAACCAGTTGCGTTTTACAGTCACGCTTTGTGCCCCAGCGCCACGACGGCCCTCAAAATAGATATTTGTAAATAAAATTTTGGATTCAATATTTTCTATACATTCTTTACATATTGCATGCACTATTTATTTATTAATATAAGCACATAATCTAGCATAGCCACAGAACACGATTCATACAAATTCATAATTGATCAGGCAATTTTTTAAAATTTTCTGTAAAGTTTGAAAATAAGATGAAATTTTAAAACGTAACTATTAAAATCTGATTTTTTCTAAACAGAATGTAATTACTATAATAAATGCAGCTCATGCTTTAACTACTTTATTTCTTTTAATTAGAAAATTGTTTTAATTAACTGTGACACATTATACTTTTTAATATAATTAAATTAATTTCACAGTTACAGCAGACTACCCTCCAAAACAACCAGACAAGCGACCCCCTCAACGGCCCGCGCCCCCTTCCCCGTTACCCCCTCAACGAACCGCATCTCCCTCCCCCTTGCCCCCTCAACGACCCGCAGCCCCATCCCCATTACCCCCTCAACAACCCGCACCCCCCTCTACAGCAGATTTCCTCAATCTAACGCCCACGCAACAAGTACAAGAGGAAAATAAAAAGAAACTGAAGAATGATGACTCCTTTGATTTCTTTGGTATGATGGAGAAAACGAATGATGAAACGTTTGGTGATTTCCTTAGTTCTAAAGCGGGGGAAAATACTAAGCAGGTTTGTTTTGTGGTTATTGTTGTTTTTTTGTGATATCTAGATCCAATATTATTATATTGATTTTAAAATAAACGGAAATATAATAGAGAATTGATTCAGTTGTTATACACACCTTTATTTATTTTGAAAATGTTGTATGAAGTTGGTATTATATTTATTTATATTTATTATAGTATTCGATTTTACTTGTACTAATAAATTTGGTTATAGACATTTTAATATTTTTTTACTTATAAATTCTTACTTTTTTTAGCCGTTTTCCTCTGAGTCCATATTCGGTGACCTACCACCCCCACCTACTACTACAACGGGAAATGCCAATTCAAGTGATCTCAACTTTGATCCATTTGGATTGAACGATCCTTTACCTAAGCAAGAACCTTTGCTTACTCCGAAACCAGTTAAAGATGAAGGTAAGTTTTATCATATATAATATATATTATTCATAATTATAGACATTTAATTCAATTCATAATTTAATTCATCGTTATAGACATGAAATTCGCATGTTTACACCTAAAATTCTCTAAGTTACATTTTTTTTCATTTGGGTTGGGTTTAAACTTTACGATCAAATTAATAAAATTAAGTAGTTTCATGTTTAGTATTTATATATATTTTTTTCATGATATGGAAAACTATAATAAAGATAAAACAAAACAAACAGTTCCAGCACGGCAACAACAAGCAGAAGCGAACCAACAAAAGCGGGATCCATTCGCGGACATGGGTCTCCTGGGCGCAGGTCTCCCGCCCACCACGCCGCTGAACACGCCCCTCGCCACCCCGCACGCCACGCCCCTCGTCACGCCGCGCGCCTCGCCCGCGCACCAACCTGACTATAGGTTAGTGTACGCAGAGAATACCCAGTATTAACACTCCCTCACCCACGCATCGCTCCATTTGATGCCAGACACGTCTGACTGTATACGCGACGCAATACGAAACATAAATTTTACGAATCATAATCTTGTTCATATCATATGTAAAGTACTCGTATGCATGTACAATTCCATGGAATTTAGGAGAAGTGAAATAAGTTAATCATAACATTACACAACTTTCTCACAGCCGCACACATTTCGAACCACCAAAAGCTGCAGAAGATAAAACCAAGAAACCAATGGACGTCTTCGGCGACTTGCTCGGTAGTCAAGGGTACGATTTCGCGAAACGCGATACCGGTCCTAAAACCATGAATGCGATGCGGAAAGAGGAAATGGTGAAGGAAATGGATCCGGATAAACTGAAAATACATGAATGGGTATGTTTAGTAGTAATTTGTTGGGGCGTCAATTTATCAATAAGAATCATGATCGCGAACGCTTACTTACGTATTATTTTAATAATATTAAAATGAGACGCACATAGGCCACACAATTATAGGCCTTGTGGTGCAAATTGTTAATAGTTGATTTCATACCCATTTAGAAGAAAAGAAGATATTTAGTTTTTAATTTCTGTAAAACAAAACGTGTAAAAATAAAAAAAATCAGTGGAGGACGCAGTATTATGACCTTTTTATTTGCGGGAAATACGTGAAGTGGTTCAAATATACAGTTGTTTGTCGATTATTGTACACATATAATATTCAGGTTACACAGATTTAGTAATATAAAGTGGCGCAGTCGGGTAGCATGTGACTGTAAACGCGTTGCTTATGATTTTGATCCAGAATGAAATGTTCTAATTTCTTCGCCTTGGTTACGAGAGGAACGAAGCTAATTAAAAAAACTCTTATGTCGTAAAAAGACAGATTAGGTTTGAAAATTTGAAATAAATAAATAATGACTTTGCATTCTATTTTATATTTAAGACGGAAGGTAAAAAGGCAAATATACGAGCCCTCATGTGCTCGTTGCACGGCGTGGTGTGGGAGGAGTGTCGCTGGACGCGCGTGGACATGGCACAATTGGTGTCCGCCGCAGACGTCAAGCGTCACTACCGAAAAGCATGTCTGGCCGTACATCCCGATAAGGTACACACCACTCTAGCTAAAGTACTTAAGATGTTTGATTTAAATATGTAAATAGATAGTTAAATATTTTGTCTTTAATAATATTCATTTGTATATTTTTATCAGCTATAAGCGTAACATATGTCCATTGATTTTTCTAGCAAATGGGAACCCCAAATGAAAACCTAGCAAAAATGATATTCATGGAACTGAATAATGCGTGGAGCGACTTTGAAAACGATACCAAGCAACAGAATTTGTTTCAATCTTAATGTTTGTTATAAACCATTACACGAACGATCCATATAAAAGAAATGAATAGATAGCCCCAAATGTCTCGGCTTCATTGCCTTATATCATTTTGCGACTTACTGAAACATAATACATTACATATTATGTAATAGAAATAGGTCTGACAATATATTAATTTCTTAATAATTATAATATATTACAAATGAATACATCACATTCTTAGTACTTTTATTATTCTTTTTTAGTAAAATACGTGGTATTTTTAGTTAGGATCAAATTTATTATTATTAGCTCAAAAGTATAAATCATGCTGTGGTTCATTCGTCAGAACTCTTTCTATTATAATATTTATTTAGAAAAACATTTAAATATATGCAGCAATAATATAATTTGTGGTATAAATGCGGTAAACAGTGTTTAATCTAAGCATGCTTATTATAGCTTTGGTACCCGGGTGTAGCTAAATTATGTATTATACATATAGTGAATTCAAATTCCGTCTTCTTTCGTCTCATCGAAATATTATCGAAAAATTTATTTTGAAAATGTAATTTTGCTTATGTATAAATTGTCTATTATAAAATATATATGAATACAGAAGTAACACAATTAACCAGATTCCTTGTTGTGCATAAACATTCGGATAAATAAACGTGTGAATAAGTTTAAAAGAATACTGGACTTAAGCCATGAAAAATATATATTTAGTAATATTCCTTAGTTTTCAAAGCTTGTATTTCATTACGAAAATCATTTATTCCGTACGACTGGAGGCCGGGTTATCGCTATGATCCTAAATAAGAAAAATGAAAGATATAGAGCTAAATTTAATACAACAAAGACTATTTGTATTAAATTTAGCTAATATAGACCATAAATGATGATGTGTAAAAACATTTGAGAATGATAAAACGTAGAACTTCGATTTCTTAGTTTCTGTCTTGATTGTCCTAAATGTTATTTTTATATTATATTAATTTCCATTGATCATAAATATCTTGTTATTACTAAGTATGTGTAAATGTTAGTAAAATTGAAACATATAGTTAGATTTGTTACTGTAATCAACTTCATTAATATACGGTACCAACGGTGCACATGGTTGTTTTGGCTGCCTGGATTTTATTTTTATCTGATATATCTTATTCTAATCAACCTTCCATAGATCATTTAAATATTTTGAATGTTAAGAAATGATTATTATTATCTGTGTGATAAATTTTGTTTTACTGTATCAAAATGGCGATGTCATTTTTATTTTTATTTATCATGTATTGTATACCTATTTTTAAGAGTAAGTATTTTTTAATAAGCATGGTATATGTATATTAATTATAATTCAAAAATTATTTTTGTTTCAACTTTTTTTTAAAATCAATATGAACCATGGAATACGATAAAAAAAATCATAATTATAATTGGCTACGGTTATTTTAAAAATAATAATAGGTTCAATTAAACTTACTTACGAATTGTTCACAGACAAAGTCTGACATAGTACTTATGCAATAAGTGAATTTTACTTTTTTAGCCTTTAATATAAAGTTAAGTTTGTAGAATTATGAAATAATACGAAAAAGGTTAAATTTTTTAGTTAATGAAATATAATTAAAAATTGTAGTTTATCAGATCAATATTTATGTCTTAAGTGCTTATTGATATTAAGTTTGTACATTCCTTGCATCTACTCTTACAATAGATCGTTTATTATAAAGTGTATTTTTCATTTCTTTTATGGTACATTTAATAATTAAAAAACCAAGTAGCAAATTGCATAGCTAATTAAAGAAGAGTGTTTAACCAGTGCAATTGTTCCTAGATATTTTTATAGAAGCTTGCTAGGGCCTAGAATTCAAGTATTAAATCTGTTAATTTATGTTTTTTTTTGTATATGTTGCTTAACATCAATGTACTCTAATGTTCTGGTCAATAATGAAATTGTTCAAGAATAAAATAAATAAATATGGCATATGTAAATGATATTTCATTTATTTATCGGAATTTTATTGTTACAAATGGCGTTATATAGTCTATATGATAATATAATATACAACAAGGCGGCAACTTAAGATATAACTTGTTTTAATATTTTGCACCTATTGACTTATTCGACTTTTTCAAGATTTGTATTTTTAAGATCGTCTTGGTGAAACGTCAGTGTCGATTCACTCTCGTGGGGGGAATGAATTATTTTTGTTTTAGCTTCCTAGCTTTGTTAGCGAGACAGCGTGACATTGAGTTTCGCCTCGAAAATTGGGCGGTGCATGAGGGACGGAGTGTCTTAGTACTAGGTTCCCTCAGTATAACAGGATAAGTTATATAAAACAAGCTAAAACATAATTTTTCTGTCGATTAACTTTTTTATCATCGTCGTATCCACCTATCATTTTTAAGTATTCATAATCAGTGTATGACATATTTATTATATTTTATGGACAGGGGGAGTTCATAACAAAATATTTTGTAAGAACATTTTCGGAAGAAAATCTAAATAAACACAAAAATAATTTCATATAAAAAGTTTATTGCTAGCTTTCTTCTAATTTAACTTCTAAACAACCATATTTCTCTAGTAGTTCTTGTTTTTTCCTTCTTAATAACGCTTCTTGTATGTCTTTCTGTGACGGAACAGCGACGTGTGACGTCATCTCAGCATCCTCATCATCTTCTATTCTCTTATCATCCGGCTGAAATAAATACAGTATTTTAGATTTTTGTTAGTTTCACGCTGTATCTCACGTATCTTAATAGATATAACTAAATTATGTTGTATTAAATAATGGACACATACATCTTCAGGGTAAATATTTTCTTCTTCAGGCATATCTTGATCATTATTTTGTTCTTTATTTCGTTTCCACTCATCAACCACTCTCGCAATTGCTGAAACCAATATGAAAAAAAATGTTTTCTTAAACCTTCTTATTTTTTTTTACTAAGACTATAGTCTAGTGAACTTGATCATCGTAAGAGCCGTGGTAAAACATCAGACTGACTGCTATAGTTGTGGGTTCAATTTCGATTTGCTCCCCTTACTCTGGTAACCAGACAAAGCGCGGCGTTGAGTTCAGCCTTATAAAAATGGCGGAACTCAACGCCGAATAACGGCGTTGTGGGTTCGATCCCCACTCGAAGAAATGAAATGTTTATTTCAATTTACTTATCTAGTTCCGCCACTCAGCACCCAATGCCTCCAGAATTTGGCGGAAAGTGGAGAGCAGTGTCTTAACATTAGTCCTCTACCGCGTGCGGGATACAGCGTGAAGCTGATTTTTCATCTCGAAAATTAGGAAATTTGTGGACTATGGAGTTTTTTAAGAAAAGGTTCTCTCAACCTATCCTACTATATATATGTGCGGCGTGAAGATAATAAGTAAAATAAAAAAAAACACTAATAACACTTGATTAAATATAGGTAAGGTTCACATATTCCACTTTTACTTTACATAGGTATACTAAATTACCTTCTTTCTCCGCTTCTTGTTCAAGTGGCAGTAATAGTCCGTCATCATCATCTCTATATCCGTAGTAATCAGCATCAACATCTCTCATGAGGTCGGCTCGAGTCCTTCTGGGCGCTGCAGGCGGCTCTTGCTCGAATAATTCTCGAACACCTAGCAATAAATAAAATATATTTTGTAAATATACTTTAGGTACGCAACTTTTTAAAAGCAATATTTATTTATTTTTCTATGTAATTTACACGAATGTGGGAGAAATGTTTGAATTTTGAGACACTTTTAAAAATATAGGAACGAGAGAAATTTTATTAAAACAATTTGCGTACCGGGTAAATCTTTAGCAGCTCCAAAGTATTTGTATCCTCTATTCCCTGGTACTTCTTTGCCATCTTGGTCCAACATTTTAGGTCCGACGCGGGCATGGTCAGGGCCGCCGAGTGACTTTATTTGTACTTCCCAATGGCGTTTTTCACGCATTAATTTATTAATTTCATCGTTTAAATCTCTTATTCTAAATTCGCCGAGACCAGCTAAAATTAATTAAATTTACATTAGTAAATATGCAAGCAGTTATAACAAAACACTACTTGTAGTGAATTATATTAGATCACTAAAAATATGGTATTACGATTTTACGTAGGAATGTGGGATCCTAACTAGAACATGCATTTATCTACACGATGTACTGCACTAGAAGTAGAGTGGTGTAATTGCCACTATAGTTTTTGCTTATAAAAGACAATAAGTACAAAGTACCAGCCTATTAAATCTTTTTTAAGTTAAACATTCTTTTAAATAAATTGACCATCAGTCAAGGGAAATTTAAAAGTCTCACTTTGTTTTACTTATCAAATAAAAAGTTATCTCCAATTGATTTATTGTAGATGTATTAGGAATATGACATAAATATATTATATTTGCCGAAATTTTGTATATTAAACTAATAAGCGTATATCTTTTTTTATTTCTTCTTTTTCTTTAACTTATCTTTATTCTTATTTGATTTCGTTTCTTTAGATTTTTTCTTCTTTTGTTTCTTTTTATCTTTTTTCTTATCACCCACTGATTGTTTTACTTTTAAAGCATTAGAACTACATTGTTGTGATATATTATTGCTGTCGTTTGATTTAGTTTCAGGAGCTTTCGGCGTTACAAGTTCAATTTCAAGGTCTGTTTTCTTGTCTTTAGATTCAAGCTTCTTGCCTATTTTTAAAATGAATACATCTTTTCGAGGGTGGACTTTTTTCTCTATATTTAGTGGTACCGGACAATTTGAAGGGGTGACATTAATTATTTTTCTATCGGCATTATCACAGCTTTTGTTACAATTTTTATAGGTATATTTCAAATTTGATGAGTATATATTGTGAGGTTTGTCTGGATAACAAACGTCATCTGGTAATTCAAGTTGAATTTGATCTCCAGTATTGTAGGGAGTTTCTTCGCAAGAACATAGTTCTTGTATTCTATTATATTTTCCCAACCTATCTAATTTAGTAGTTTTAGGAACTTTAATTCTTAATTCATTCGTATTCATTTTGGTATATATTTCATCATATTTCGATAAATTATCTGAAATAACATGATATAATTAAATATAAACCTATTAAAAGTTTACCTACACACGAATTGAAAAAAATGTAGCTACCTTGTCGATAATGCGGAACAATATTGTTACGGTTCCTGTAGAGTTTATTCAAACCATGTCGACTTGAAATTTGAGATGTAGGGCTTTCGTAACCTCTAGGAGATAAACTATAATTGCTCCTCGGGACATATTTTTTATTAAGTGTGTTCTCGTCTAAAACAATTTTGCCCTGTCCATCCAGTTCAACATTGTGACATGCATATATGGACATTCCATTATCTTCTTTTGTTAAAACCGAAGTACATTTTGTCTTAGAGGAGGCAGTAAACGCTGTCGTGATTTCTTTTCCCAGAAACGACATTCTTGTTGTTAACTCGATAATACCGATCGAATCACAATGATCAGCGTCGCCGCAAGATAAGTACAACATTTTTCGAGTCAGTGGTGTTGAAGTTGTACACATTATATTATCACATGGTTTCTCTTCTATCCATTTTTTGCATAATTCCTCCCGAAGACCGACAAATTCTTTAGTATAGTCAACTTTAGCTTCGGCTATTTTTGTAACACAATTTGAACATGGCGGTTGTTTAGTTATATTAATCTTCACAACAAATTCTTTAATGCTACATATTCTATCATAAGTCATGGCAAATAATGCAGATTTTCCAACGTTTAAATGATTAAAATCTTCTACTTTCCCGTAAGTCGAATCGTATAATATTATTGGCGACTTTCCCAAAAATCTCGCTGCTATCACAAGATTATTGTAATCTAATTCAAAGCAGTCACATTTCATGTTTATTTTATTTATTATAATTTCAACCAGAAATAGATGATAAGGAAAATTTACATCATTTTCTTGAGCTACATTCAATTCTTCTTTTGTCCGGACAATATTTTCTGATAAGCTTTTTAAGGACTGCCTCAATGCGTTAGCTTCACTTGTAAGAATCTTACTCATGTTTTCTATTTTATCTATATTTCTTTGTAAAACAGGACTTTTTGCGATATCGTTTCTAGCGAGGTCTTCTGTTTTTGCAAAGTTTTCATCTTGGCGCAATATTGAGTTTTTGTTTGATATTTCAGAGCTGTGAGATTTTCCACCACTTTCAGCCACTATTTCTTTAGCACTCGTATAACTTTTGCGGTCTGAACGACTTGGTGACAAGGATTGGCCTTTAGAAATTTCATTTTTAATCGATAGTTGAATAGAACCTTTAAGTAGCGAAGGTGGGGAACGAGGCAATGAAGACGCTTTAACAGAACCAGGAGTTGATGTTGGAAGTTTAGGAGACCGTATCGGTGTTATAGATTTTTGCAAAGATCCTAAGCGCGCTGAAGGCAATCCACCATCATTTTGTGATTTTATACTTAATTCTTTAGGAGATTGTACTTCCTTTGGAGATTGTGCTTCTTTTGGAGATTGTAATTCGTTTGGTGATGGTACAGATGGACTATTTGCTGCTGGAATTTGAGTTTCATCCATCTTTGTTCCGACGGTGTATAAGAATATAAAGAAAAAAATATATACACTACATAATTTGCTTATCTAATATTATATGTTGAAGACAAATCACGGCCAACTTGATTTTAAAAAGTGGTTTAAATTAGAACATTCCTTTAATTTGTCTATTGTCTAAAAAATATAATGAAAGTTTGTTAGTAAATTACCATTTTGAATTTGGGCAACTTTTTTTGCAATTTCTCTGACAATTTGAAGCCGCCATTTTTCTGCTTGTTGTAAATTGGTACACTCCGATGCGAGATATGGTCTACGTTCTCTTTGACCACCAGCTTCCTGAACTTGTGCTGCGCGCCAACGAGCTAACGTGGTCCTAATATGAAAAAACAAAAACATATAACTACGACGTGTACCGTAACCGCGACAGTTGTTGATTCGATTTCCACTCGGGAAAAAGATTTATTTTTAATTTCCTTACTCAGATAATAAGACAAAGCACAGCGTTCAGTTCTCCTACTCAACACATAAAATAAATTTTGTAATAACAACAACTGTATTCTGATGGAATTTCAATCAATAAAAAAAAATTGTTTACTTACATGGCTTTCTCTGCATTTCTGGCCTGCAATACACCAATAATTAATTTAAGCACATCAGTATTGTAAAGGACATTGGGCATTTTACTACACAACACTTACCCATAGCAAAAAAAATTATATTAGGTTAGATCTGATCTGAGGGAAGTGGGGTTAAATAGAAATGGTACCAAAAGACTTTATATCTTAACTTTCACACACAGGTTTCTTATGTAGAAATCTATAGGGAATGGAAAGGGATGATATTTTTTTGCATTACGTGAGATCCTGCATGCTGCAGGGTAAACAGAGGGAAATCCGGTTTTAAAACTACATTTGCCATTTTCTGTCAAATTTTAGAGGCATTTACCTGATATCAAAGCAAAGAAATGAAAATATTAAATATTTAATTACCTCGTGTGGGAATCGAACCCACAATCTGTCGCATTAACAGTCACATTTTGTAACCCTGCTCCAAGACTGGCTATCACAGAGATGATATTTGATAGACATATTTGTAGTAACTGTTATTCTCCTTCATTAATATTCACAATAATCTAGTCTAAAAGTGCTGCAGTTCTTTGAAATGCTACCAGGTATCAGGCCCATGAAAAGAGTAAACTATACTAATGAAATGCATACAACTGCCGAAAGTATGACAACCATGTATACATGAACAGTAATGTTCTTCTAGACTTGCTTCAATGATATAATTAGCTAGTTTTAAGTGACAATTATACAATCTGGCTAGTTTTAAGAGATATAATCCCAAAGTGAATCAAAGTGAATCCTCAGTCATCATAAGTAAACTTAGGCAACTTAGCAACAAATACATTAAAAAAATTACAACACATTATAACAGTGGATAATAAAAGTCTTTGCACTTATATTAATGAAATCCACATATCCATCAAATATTTGTCATTTAAACAAATAAAAATTGAAAAATTATATTCATGGATTTCAACTAAAATAACGACAAAAATTAAATGTAAATGAAAATTGTACCATCTAATAAAATTTTGGTTTAGATTCGGGACTTTTAAAAAACAGGCTAAAAATTCCCAATGTAATTAATGTTTTGATTGAAATGTGTAATAGAAATAAAAAGATATAATATAATGTTTTTAAGATTGATTCTTAATTTAATTTATAATTATATTAGATTGTGGATTATTAGCCTCTTCGTTGGTTTTCCTACACCAAAAATTATTTGAAAACAAGTATTAGGTTATGTTTTGCCTTCCGACTTAAAAATTAAAACATACGGTGCAGATATGGAAAACGAAAACAACTGTGATTGAAATTTTAATAAATAACAATAATATTTTTTTTTATATATATGATAGAGACTACTTTTAAGTAACAACAATAACAACAATTTTTTTATTTAATTAAATTGGTAAGACTTACCATTCTGAATCTTTTTGAGGAAATTAACAATAATGATGATTCTTATCATATATATTTTAAAGTATATTTCATATATTTATTACAATAAAATTGTATATAAATATTTTAATTTGGTGTTCTCAGTTCTGCTTGTTATTGTGTCGTTTGACGCTAGTTTGACGTAATTGTCAAAAACATGTTATAAGCTGTTATGCACGTCACCACAGAACACATTTAATAAGCATGTTACTGTAAGATTGTCAACACCGTCACCGTTCATTATTTTACATGGGAAATTGTAAACTATGGAAAAATTATGAACTGACATTTAATAATAACTGATCTAACCAAACCGGCCCTCCACTTAAATATACATATACCTAGAAATGCAAATAGTACATAAATACCAAAGTCACAGTATATAATGTTAATTCTTACGTTTTCATTTTTTAATTTTCGAATATAATAAAAAAACATTTTTAATATCCTCAATACAATGTTGTACTTTATATCACATAATAAATAGTTTCATTTTATTGACATCTTTTTAGATTCTTAACTCTGTGGTTACAACGCGTATTGTTCGATGTTGCTGTTAAAGCGACCAATCGTTTAAGAAGTTTACAATTTTTCGATAATTTACAATTTCACGAATAAATTTATTTTTTTATAAAAATGCATTTTATTTCTTAATTTTATGATAATGTTTATGATGTCGAAATCAAGCTAAATTAGAAAGAATAATTGTAAAACTAAGTGATTCCAAATATGGAATTTAAACGAGAAAAATCTTAGACAGAATCTAAGGGATCTTAAAGAAATTTCGGAATTAATTGTAATAACGACAATTATAATTTGATAATGTAATAGAGACTATCCTGTACCGTACGGTACCATCCACATAACCGAAAACATTTATTTACCCAATTTGTGTGTTTGGAATTGGGTTTAGCTGATTAATCTGATTTTGTTATCTCATTATCTGTAATTTTTATTTTCCGGCTGTCATCTATCATGAATGACTGCAGGTTTTTAGCTATAAGATAAACATTTAAAAAATATTTTTACTTTAATTTGTTATTATTAAATTTTAATTGGTAGTAAAATGTCACTGCAAAAGTGTAAAGAAGTAGAAAATATTCCAATATATTTACCTGATGAAATATTAATAATTATCTTTTCTAAATTAGATCCAAAATCGCTACTTCATTGTATGTATGTTAGTGATCATTTTCGAGAAATAGTGGAGTATTGTTGTAAGGTAAATTTAATTCAGAACGAATATTTGGAATACTTCGAATATTTATTATTCAGTTAATTTAATTTATAGCATTTCAGTTTATGGGAAAAAGTTATTGAAGAACTAATAGGCAGTTCTGGTTCAAAATTTAAAGAAAAATCTACATTGGAGTTACAAGATCTTTTTACACGTGTACAACAATGGCTAAATATAAACAATGCAGTTGTGTCTCGCCGCCATACATACGCCTCAGGTCATCATATTAAGAGTATTTCAGTTTATAAAGGTAATAAAATAGATTTATTTTCAAATATTATAGTTATAGTTAAGAATAATAATGATTTATTAATAATTTAGATTTTTAAAATTACAATTTCTTTTTCAGATAACTTAGTTCTAGTAAGTAATAGAACATTGAATTATTATAACATAAGTAATCTTACATTAATAAAAACAGTTCATACGAAGTGTAAGTAGTTGTTTTTAAACTATTTTATGTAGTTTCTTGAGTTCTTAACCTTAAATCAACAAAATGTAAACCTGAAAAAAAAAAATTTTAGGTGTAAAGTATGAAGAGAATTATGCTTTGAGTGCAGAAGTGCCAATACCCATACATGATATGGGAAATTTATTAGTTCTTAAAAATAAACTGCACAAACCTGATTGTGTTTGTACAAAAGGAACCAAAATGATTATATGTAGAGCCCATATAATAAAGTAAGGTTTATTAAGCAACATTATCATATATAATAAAATTAATAAAGTTATTTTAAGATTTTTCTAGATTCACATTGTATCCGGTATATAAAGACAGAGATACTTTACTGTAAACATACTCTGTTTTCTATTTTACACTCAAGATATTGTATGTACAGTGGAATAAATTTAATTCCCTGAGAGGGAATTGATATGTGACATTGAATTCTGCTACTTTACACAACATGTTACAACAATCATATTTATACTCATACTTCGTCCCACTTGTCCCCAATTAATGATTTTCTTATTATATTGTTATTATTAATTGAATTCTGATACTCATAATTAATTATTCCCACTGTAAAATATAATGGAGTCTTCACTTTTAGTTTAAATAGCAAATATTTTTTAATCTTATGTTGTTTTTGATTATAAAACGGTACCTATGGTGTAGTTATTCACAATAAACATAAAAATTTAGATTATATATCTTTTAGAATAATTCTATAAAAGTTGTATATATACATATTTCAGAGTGCACTTAAATAAATGTTATGTGATTGACAATTTAAATGTTTTGAGAGTATTCAAAGCTGATTATTGCAAATGGCAGGAGATTTTCCTAGCTAGGCACTATGGGGTACAGGATTCTATTTTAGATATAAATATACATAAAGATGATATTTATGTCTTATTAAGAAGAGGTGATGTTTTATACTTAGATGTGAAATCAAGGAAATTTGACAAAATATTCCATTTTGATACACCATTACACAATATGATATCTAAACCAATAACATTCCATGTATTCAGTCAACTTTTTTCAGGTAAATTCAAAGCAAGGAATTAGATATTTTAATTTGTTTTTTTTTTAGCTTAACAATGTATTTCGCACATAGCAGGATATTCTGGAATTCAATTCTTTTCTGTCCTTTTATTATATATAGAGATTGCATTTCTAAGACTGGGAATTGAACCCACATTCTGTCCGGTTTAGGTACAGTGGCATGCTTGTGCGCCACGATTGACCTCAATATTTTTGTTTGTGGTATCCAGTTATATTTTGGTGTCTTTATTTCATTTTTGTGATGTCGTTTTTTTGGCCTCATGCTGATTCTCGTATATATAGACAGTCTATGCAGAAGGTCTTGTTTTCTCTTGTCTTATTACCAGAGCGGGGATATGGAACTAATTTATTTCCAAATGGGAATTGAACCCACAACTGTCATGTTTACATTCAGATGTTGTGAAGCTGCACCATGTCTACATTTATAGTATAGTATTGTTATTATATTATCTTTGAAGGTTTTATTGGTATGTGATTATTTTTAGTTCTTTTTATGTACTTAATTTACTGTTTATCAAATAAGTTAATTAAATATTTTAGTTCTATATTGTCTGAGTTTTAAAAATATTGCTAAATAATCAATATTAATTTTATAGTTCCAAATGATGAAAAGATGGAAATTTACACCCAACATAAAGAAAATCAAATTGTAATGGCCTGTCCAGGACTTGCATGTGCTATTGAACATGGACCAGCGGTAATAATAGGATATGAAAATATGAAGGTGAACTTAAGAATATTTTAAGAAATAATTATTTGAGATGACGTAGGGCGTTCTTTGATAAACTAATATCTTTCCACAAGGCAGTGCTTACAATTTAGTTTCCCCACTTGCGAAATTGAAATAATTATTTAAAATTATAATTTGATTTCTTTGAGGACGAAGTGTCTTAACTCTAGGTTCCCTCTGCCTATTGAAATCTTCACCCTGCTTTGTGCGGGATACAGCGTGAAGTTGATTTGATTTATGTCATGATTCGTGTTGTTGAAAAAAAAGGACTTATATCCCAATTTGGCAACAAACCTAGTACAATGTTAAATCAAAAAAGTCTAACTTCACCACAATGGTGTTGTTTGATTTATAATTGCAATGTTGACACCATTTATCATATCTATTGCATCTTTTCTTATCTGCATATTTATTTTCCTGGACTTTGTTAAGTGGTATTAAATGATAACCTGAAGCTAAAAAATCGATCCTCTATCAATTTTATCAGCTGACAACATCAGCAAATTTACATTTAAATGCACACTCCTTGTGAGTATTATAATTTTTATTATTGTAATATATTATTACCTTTTATAATAAAGAGGGGATCTGAATATCTTGATTATAAAATAATATGCTCTGTTGCTAAACAGCATATTATTTTATAGCCTAGCTTGTTATATTTATAAGTAAGCATGAAGTAGTAATAAAGAAGTAATAAAAAAACCGGTAAATTTTTTTATAAGTACAAAATAATGCTACAATAAACATAATAAACATTATATTGTCAGATTGAAATCTTCTTAACTGAAAAATTGCGAAAGAAAATATCCGAGCCGGAACTTCTTATTGATTTGTCTCTCTACTCAGACGCTTCAGAACCAAATAGTAAGATAAAAGCGTTAGATATTCACGAAGGAAAACTTGGACACCATCTCTTCGTAGTGACAGACACATTAGTGCATGAGTTTCTTATTAGTGAAAAGTTTTAATTTTTGTATTCAAAAACGTTCTTTATACAAAAATTGTGCCTTAAAACGCTTATGTATTTTTATTTTAGTTTGATATTTCATGCTAATATTATTTATTTTTGGAGATATGAAGCTTAATTTGTTATCTGTACAATTAAGAACAAGTGTATATATAACACAAAATTAAATAAAACACTATATATTCTACTATAATTTAATTTCTACATAAAGTTACATTTGTATTTCTTACTTGAAAATCAATAATAAAAAACGATTACGCTGTTAAAAACTACATATATTATTAAATAGAATACATAATAGCACATTGTGATATTTTGCTCAAAGTTATGAATGTGTTCCAGACACATTAATTGCCTAATTGATATGTACATTTGTATATTATACAGGTAAATATTTTACAGGCCGTTTTTAATAAAATATAATTATAAGTCCTCTTTTTATTTCACTGCCTTTCCTCTGTCTAAAACAAACAGAAATAGCAGTAACTTTTGATAGCTAACTGTCACTTCTAAGACGCCATCTTAAAACGATTATTGAATAAGGGCGCCATTTTGAAACGATTCGTGAATAAAACTACTGTAATAAAAGTAGTTTACCCAAATTTTAACCATATTACGTTAATTTAGTTTTAACGATCAGTGGCGTTAGGATTGGTGTAAGAAAATCCTCTAAATGGTTCTTGGTCCATGGAACGGAGAACTTGAGGCTCAACAGCGGTGAGGCGCGGTCTCTCGCCGGTAAACGCTCGGTCGAAATATTGTGTGTCCATTGGGTGTCTCTATGAAATCAGAAACAAATTTTATTATGCAAAAAAATAAGTTTAATGTAAAAAACCTTTGTGTTTTCTTAGTTTTTACTCAGTTTATTATAAGAAAATCTTTTCCAAAGGATTCCTACGACTTTATAAACGAAGATTTAAGGCTTTGGATATTTCTTATATCACCGCTCGATCAATTTCGTTTTAGATATTATTTTATAATTATTGTCAAAATTAGCTATGATTTTTTAATACAAAAAAATATATTGACTAAATCATACCACACGTGGCTTAAAGGGCGCTTCCAATTCACGTCGTTCAAGCCGTTCCCAATGTATAGGCTGGAAGAAGTCCTGGTCGCGAATGTCGCCGTGCATGCACTCCGCGCCTCCCAAGCGCGTCCGCGCGTCTTTGTCTAAGAGCTACGGATGAAAAGATAAATTAATGATTTTAAAACAGTATGAATTATTATTTACCTAATGTAAAATAACAATTTAGTTTAAAGAGATTTAAAATACCGCGTTCAAATTATATATTGTCTCGTTATCTCGCTCATACACTGTATACTAAAAGCAGGTAAAGCTAAAAAACGCGTGTTAATAATAAAGCCGCCAATAATAAAGCTGAAGCCAGTCGTTGCGCAGGATTACAAGGGAGCCAGTATAAACGCGACAGGTTGTGAGAAAGTGGGGAACGAATGTGTTAATAGGAACGGAGCATCTTAACACGACGTTACTAGGTTCCCTCTGCCTAACCTGCTGCTAGCTATGTGCGGGATACAGCGTAGCTAAAATAAATTAGGCAAAAATCTAGATCATTTGGTAAAGTAAGATGCTCGTTATTAAACTACGCTATTCAATTATCAAATAGGCATTCTTTCAGAATATTCGTGCCGGATATACCTAAATCTTAACTTTTCCCTTACTTAACCCTCAAATTCGTGTTCAGATTTTATAAGTGTCTGATTTCTCAATTGTCGATGCCTAAACCTAAATAAATAAGGGAACAACCCTTCTTCTTCCTCCTGGCATTAATCCCGGCTATTGCCAGGGTCTGCCTTCCTACTCAACCTACTCCACTTTGCACGAGCTTTTGCGTCCTCGGTGGTTAGACCATTGGCTCTCATGTCCTGCATCATGACATCCAACCAGCGCTTCCTTGGGCGTCCGGGAGGTCGCGCCCCAGGAACTGGTATAGCAAGGCACTTGCGTCCGACATAGTTCTTAGGCCGGCGCTTAACGTGGCCAAACCTCTTGCGGATTAGCTCTTGGAGCTTTCCAAGACTACCTCGAATGAATGTATTGCGTATGCGGTCAGACCGCGTTACGCCGCACATCCACCTCAGCATCTTCATTTCCGTGACGTGAAGCTCCTGAGTGTGCCGAGATAGTGCCGGCCAACATTCGCTGCCGTATAAAAGAACCGATCGGACGATGCTCTTGTATATCAGCCCCTTGAGCTTGGGTGGTATTCTGCGGTCGCACACCACACCAGTGTCCTCCCGCCATTTGGCCCAGGCAGCGCTTATCCGGCCATGGACATCGTGATCGATGCCTCCAGACTCGTGCATAACGTATCCAAGGTACCTGAACTTCTTCGACTTAACGGCTGGCTCAGGACCTATAAGGATGGTGTTCGAGTCCCGGCTCCCGCAGGCCATGTACTCTGTCTTCGACACATTTAGTTTAAGACCGCCGTTCTCAAGCGTACCCTTCCAGAGGTTCACTTTACGCTCCAGCGTCAGTCGGTTCTCGGCAATGAGTGCTATGTCATCGGCATACATCATCAGCCATGGAGGCTGGTCCTGGATGTGAGCCGAGACAGTATCGAGCACTACATTGAATAAGAACGGACTAAGAGCCGAGCCCTGGTGAACCCCCACTGTAATCGGGAAGGGTCTAGTATCGCCAACAGCAGTCCTAACCATAGAAGCGGAATCGTGGTACATGTCTCTGATAATCTCAATATAGGCCTCAGGGATCCCTTTGGATCGCAATGCCCACCAGATACACTGACGAGGCACACAGTCAAAGGCCTTCTGCAGATCTAAAAAGGCCACATGCAGAGCTCTCCTTTTTTCCCTGTATGCCTCCATCAAAGTTCTGAGGGCGAAAATGGCGTCCATGGTGCCCGATCCTGGCTGAAATCCATATTGAGACTCAGAGACAGTACACTCTCGGCGGAGCCTGAGGTCGATCATGCGCTCGAAGAGCTTCATGGTATGACTCATAAGCTTAATGCCCCTATAACTACCACAATCTTGAACACTGCCCCTTCCCTTGTAAATAGGGGTAATAAAGCTAAGCCGCCACTGATGCGGCATCTTACCAGTGTTCAAGATATGGTTAAAAAGGTCAGTAAGCATGAGCACACCAAGAGAGCCCAACGATTTCCACGCTTCGATCGGAATGTCGTCAGGTCCCACCGCTTTTCCGTTCTTCATGCGTCGAAGGCAATTACGTGTTTCGTCAAGGGTTATTGGGGCAATAAGTCCGAGGTTAGGCGGTGGGTCGTGATGAAGACTGCATGGGTGCTGAGTATTCAGCAACTCCTGGAAGTAGCTTCTCCACCTCTCCTTCACAGAGGCATGACTACAGAGCAGCGTGCCCTGGGAATCTTTGACGCAAAGACATTTTGCGATATCTTGCGTCACTTTATCCCGGGAACGTGCCAGTTTGTAAATGAGCTTCTGCCCCTCCACAGTTTCAAGTTTATCATACAATGGTGACAAACTTTCACTGCGGGCTCTGGCTACAGCTCTTTTACAGGCACGTTTAGCTACTGTGTACTCCAGTCTGTCTTCAGGAGAGTTGGATTCCTGCCACTTCTTAAAGGCAGCCTTCTTTTCACGAGTCACTTCCTGCACCTCGTCATTCCACCACCATGTCTCCTTGTCGATGACACGTCCTCCCCTAGAAAGGCCAAGAACTCGCCTGCCCGCCGCAATGATTGCCGACTGAGCCCGATCCCAAGCATCCTGAGCAGTCTCGGTGTTAGTCGAAAGATCGTGACTTTTCACCTCTGCCAGGAAGTCGGTCTGCATCGGTCCATTCAGCAACCACCACTTGATCCGAGGCCTACGTTTCTCGGCTACTTTCTTCTTCGGAGTGACGTTAAAGTCCATGACAAGAAGACGATGTTGGGCCGTTAGGCTTTCGCCTGGAATTACCTTACAGTTAGTTACCCTGCCCATATGACACCGTCTGGCCAATAAGTAGTCTATTTGAGTTGAGTGGGACCCGCACTTATACGTACACTTATAAGGTGCTGAGAATTCTTTTGGAAGAACGTATTCACGACGGCCAGATCAGACGCAATACAGGTTCTCAGAATGTTTTCTCCCTCTGCATTGCGAAGACCGTGCACAAAACCCCCGTGAACACGTTCAGACGGTGTTCAGCAGTCCTACCGACGTGCCTGTTCAAGTCCCCCCAACTAAGAGCACTTCGGTAGACGGCACAGCAAGTAGCACCCCTTCATAATGCTCCCAGAATGTCTCCTTTTCGGCCGCGCTACATCCCGGCTGGGGAGCATAGGCACTGATTAAGTTTGTGATAACGCCCTCAATCAGGACCCTCACTCGCATCAAGCAAAGAAAGCACTACCGCTACACCGTTTCTACCCGAAGGTGACCCAGTGTATATAAGCCGGTAACCCCGGTGTGACGTCTCATGAGTACATCTGCGAGTTCCCTACATCGTCTGGTTAGAGAGCCAATATTCCACGTTGCAAAGCGGAGTTTCCGTCTGGGTACTTGCTCTTTAACCGTGCCCGTATTTGACACGGTAGCCCTTGCCCACTTGTCGCAGGTGTAGGGCGATGTGCCTGCACGTTGTTTTGCGGCGACGTCCTAGCCGTACCCAGTCTGTTCTTGATTCGTTTCATAATGTGGCGGTTTGCGGTTTTCGTGGAGCGACTGCCGTCTGACCTCCAAAAATCCCTTTGTGGGGAAAAACCGAGGGGAGAGGAAAATAGAAGGGGGTGGGATAGGTAAAGGAAGGAGAAGGAGAGGGGGGAGGAGGGACACCATTCTTACGGACTGGATGAGGATATAAGAGTGGCGGCTCGAGGATCCGGGGTCACGTACCCGTATGCCCACAAACCAATATCGGACAGATATTAGTCTGGCCACCCTCTGGACCTAAACTAAAATAAGAGAACAACTATAACACAATATTAGAAATCCATAAAATAAATATAACCATACCCTAGTTAATACGCTTAAAGATTCTTTTGACAGGAAGCGCGGGTATGAGGGCATCTCATTACAGATGGACCAGAACAGTTCATCTTCATCGCAGCCACTGAACGGACTCTGCCCTATTAACATCTCGTATAACAATACTCCGAAGGACCACCAGTCGACTGTCTGACTGTATTTTAGACCCTTGATTATCTGAAAAATAATATTTATTGTATGTAGATTTAATATTTGAAGCAACTTTAATATTTATTTAGGAATAATAGTATTTTTTAAAATTGGTCCTTCGAGCCATTTTTAAACATGACTTAGGTATATGATATAACTTATAATTAATGTTTTACTTTTATGTTGTTAGGTCCTTACATGTGAGATTGGCCTTTAGTATGGGAGGAATAAATAGTCGAATATTTTTTTAATATAATATATTTATTCAAAATATGAAAAAATATATATTATGCACTTTTCCCATCTCATAGGTTCCAACATGAAACCATTCGGACGGAAATTAATAAAATCTTTGAAGGCGGCTTGCACTTGAAATTGTAACTATTGTAATTGAATTTATTCCCTTTTGTGAGGCATTACAGATTTATCTTGAACATTTTACCTTTTCTTGAACAAATGTAACGACTCTACCGAATGAATTACATTTTTTTATATATACAGGTGGGAATTGTCACAACCCTCTAAATGAAACCACAGTTTTAACTCTATAAAAGCCTAATATGATTCAGAAAATAATAAAAAAATTATCGTTTTAGAATAAAACGCCATTATGCCACTTAACTGTCAAAGCGGCAATGTCGCACACGTATGTATGCGTCACACGAAATACAGGTATGGATAAAATTAGTGAAATGAAAAAAAATCCTACTTCCAAACTGTTGAGGTACCTTGATTAAGTTCTTTAGTTCTGGGTTTGAAATATTTTACCCTATATGCAATTTTAGTAATTTTTTCCACGCTCTATATATGTATATATATAAAATATTTTATAGAACCATTACTTCAGGAGCCATGTAATCCGGAGTGCCGCAGAAGGTATCCGCGGTCTTGTCGAGATATATCTGTAACTTGCACATGCCGAAGTCCGCTATCCGCACGTGACCGTCGAAGTCCAACAATATGTTATCTAATTTTAAATCCCTATAGGAGATTAGAAAGGAAAATTTAAAATATGTAACTAAAAGGTATGAGAAGAAAACATGATATTAATTAAATAACTTTTTTTTTCTACTCCTCTAGTTATTAGGTATACTTTCCGCCTATTCAGAGACATTTTTTATTAACTAGACAAAGACCAAAAAGCTATTTTTACAACAAATAAATAAAAACATACGTTTTAAAATATGTTTTCCATAATTAAAGGATGGCCAAACAATTTTTATCAGTAAAGATTCCCAGTCAAACTTGAAAATAAAAAAAACAAATCCGTTTCCTTATTACCTATAAACGATTCCTCTTTTGTGAAGGAATTTAAGTCCTGACACGATTTCAGCGGCATAAAAGCGCGCCCTCGCTTCCGGGAACCGCCCGCTTTGCTGAATGTGGAACATCAAGTCACCTCCGTTCAAATACTCCATCACGAAGAATAGATGCGACTGAAATACCATATAATCAACATTTCACCCACGCCTGTACATTTATTTAATCTTAATCGATTTGAGCTTTTTACTAAGTGTAATAAAATTTAATTATTTTGGCGTGTGCTAGAACTTTTATGTAGGTAAACATTGCTTTTTACGCAGCTTCGGTCATGTTCTAAAATAATCTCTCAAGAAATATATTTTAATTTAATATTATAATTTTTAGTAGGCATCTGGTATGCGATAGGTGGCTACCTGCATTTATTTTATGCTATAGGTATGTTGCGATATATATTTAATTCTGCGTTAACAGCTAAACGTACTATATATCAAATATCTCTTAATTAAATGTATATTTTCAACTGTGTTTATTATATATTTTTTGTCAATCAATCAATGTGGCCAAATGTTTCTTTTTTAATAAATTCATATTTTGCTTGATATTTATTGTGATTATTTTATTTATATCCCCTAAGAGCAATTTAAATTCACGATAATCTGTTACTCTACTTTTCAATTGCGCATTCATAACGTCACAGTGCCTATTTAAAGATCATTTATATTTTTAATTGAATATACAGTAGAAACTCAAATACCCGGCCCTCGGTTATATGGATACGCAATAGCGAATCCGGACTATCAATAGCGATTATTATTTTATACAACTTTCTACAATGAAATATAAGAAAATTTATATGTACGTAAATGCGTACGTAATGTATATGTACCTACATAAATCGGACGTTGGAAAATTTTAATAGTTTCTAGTAAACGTTGATTTTCGTTGATATGTAGATACTTGTTGCTTTTAATAGACGTAACAATTTTGTGCGACACATGCAAAATACCAGCTTTTCTTTATAGATTCGATTATCCGGATTTTCGATTATCCGAATGACGAGCAACAAAATTAGTCCGGTTAATCGAGTTTCTACTCCATTTGCATATTATGAATAAAATATGTAGTACTTAATTTTTTTTAGACAACGTCTATTAACTTGAACGTAGCGGGATTTGAATCCGCTTGTCCTGAAAACGCTTAATGGTCATAGTATTTTTCTTTTCTAAACAGGGAATAATATTTTAAAAATGAAAAAAACCTTTAATACTTACATCAGTTTGGAAAGTGGCAAACAAGTGACACAGGTAAGGGTGGTTGGTTCCGAGAGCTAGCACCTTCCTTTCAATTAGAGTACACTCTACGTCGTCGTCTTCCAGTACAACATCTTTCTTCAAGCATTTGACTGCATAGTAATATTCAGTGTCTCGAAGCTCCGCTAGCATTACCTAATAAAATAAATAAAAAAAAATAAAAAAAATATGCACTAAGTATATATGATAAAGAGTTAAGAGCCAATATTTCTTTAATGGATGAGTACATGAGCTTATTGAATCATGATTCTATAATTAATCATTTGTTCTCAAATTAGTCTTTCTCTATATATCTGTCACGTACACGTGATTTAATGAACGTTATATACTCGTACTGGTGGACCCGGACGCGGCTGCGCCTCCTTGAAATATAAGAATATTTATTAAATATATTTATGAAATTATTTTCAGTTTTTAACAGTATTAGTAAGAAAATATAAGCTTAAATAATGAAAAAGAAAAATAAGTAGAGACATATTATTAGAAAAAGTATCTGAGTTATTGAAATGAACCAACAAAAGAAGTGAAAGTAACTAAAGGATATTCTAAATATTAGAAAAAGTACCAAAACTTTTCCGTGCGTACATACTCGTAGATATCGACTCTATGAAATAACTAAAGATTTTTCTATATTAAATAGGTAAATTTTTGCGGGCAATATCAAATAAAATAAGAAGAGAACCAAAGTGTAGTTTAAATTAAATTATAAACAGCAAATAAATTAAATAAACATAAAAATTAACAATAGTTGAAAATGTATGAAAATTTATAAAACCGTCAACGTCATCTGCCCGTTCGCGTCGGTCATTCACGAATTCATTTCGAATGAAAGTAATTCATGTAATTTCGAATCAGTGACATCTCCTTAATTATTTATTAGAATGTTATATAGTAAACTATAATTTCAATCTAGATAAAATGTTAAGAGTGACTTTTATATTTATTTCCATAAGGATGAATATCAAAATGTCACGGTAACGGGTGCGTAGCGACGACGGTTGTTATTAACATGGCAGAATAAATTGCATGTCAAATTAGAAATAGGTATTTTAATATATTAGTATACATGTATAATGTAATGTTATATATATGTGCCTATAGCACTTCTGAAGAATGCAGCTTTCAGACAAAACAAAAACAAAGTAAATCAGACCAGTAGATCCAGAGATCTTAGCGTTCAAACAAACAAACAAACTCTTCCGCTTTATTTTATTAGTATACATATCTACGTGGTTATAAATATGTAATTAAACACCTGTGTTAAGATTCATCTCCTTCATTCTACAGTCGAAGTTGGTAACCAATGTGTTAGGTTGTCTGAAATTTTGCGCATTGTTTATTCGGAAACATTACGTTTTTTGGTGGAGATGATTAGTAAGCTTTTAGTGAACTTTCTCATTTATTTTCTAATTAATATAAATCAATCAATTTTCATTAAATTTTGATAATTTATTTGAATAGACAGTAAGATTAATGATATTGCTAGATTTTAATGTCTACTTTAATCATAACGTCGAATTAAATACTTTGATAAATGGAGTGGGTAGCGTTTGTCAAACTTGCTACGCGACGTGTTCGTTTACATTTTAATCTTAATAAATTAAGCTTTCTCCGCTTCTGGCCGAGTGTCAAAGGTATTTCGGCCAAGCGTTGAGGATAGGGAAGTGTGAACGATATTAAATTTACATAATTAATTTGCACTATTTTTTTTTATTGCACCAGATTTTGCTAATGACTTTAAATTACGAAATCTTTGAGTATATGTGGAGTAATAATTTAAAATATCATTGCCTTGTTTTTACTTTTAAAAGAAATAAAGAAAATAGTTTAGTCTAGTAAAGGAAATAAAATAGCCTATTTTGTTAAAGATAACTCCTAAACTAACCAAAATATTTCTTTTTTCGTATTTAACGGGTTAAGACACACAACACAACATGTACATTATATATATATTTCATTTCATTATATATAATTATAGTCACATGAATTGTGACGTAGAAAAGTTCTGGCATCCCCACATGATGTTTTTAAAATGGATGACGTACTTATTGATGTTCCCTAGACTTCTGAGTGAACTATTTCTTTAGATTCACGCTGTATCTTGCACATAGCAGAGTAGGTAGAGGGAACCTAGGAACCTAGTGCACTGCGTTCTTATTAATATACTTCCGTTCTCTACTTTCCGCCAAATTCTGGATGTATTGCGTGTTGATTGGCGGAGCACAACGCCGCGCTTGCCTCGTTACCAGAGCGAAGAAATGTAAATATTAAATATTTGATTTCCTCGAATGGGATTCGAAGCCACAGCCAGTCGCGCTTACAGTCACTCGCTAGTGCCCCTGCGTCACGTAGGCCTCAGTATTATATTTATATTTTTATCATTTATATATATTCAATACATGAAACAATAAGGATTCATCGATAGGGCAATATTGTCATTTGTTATATCAATAACAGACGGATACAAGGCCGAGACCGATGACACGTGGTTTTTGCCGAGCGAGTGATGTCAAAACCAAGAATAGAAAGTGTTGGTAGTAATATCTGCAGGGCAGGTAAAGGAGAGATGCAGGTGGCAAGCTGCCATTTTGTTCTGCCAGATTACGCCCTACGAAGATAGTGTAGACCGTACACAAAGAGTAAAAGTATTCAACCGACAATCTCTTACATTCAACGGTAATGACCCAAAAGCAATTAAAAAGATTTAAACTAAAAATCTTCTTTATTTAAGTACGGCTATTACGTTTTATGATCATTAAAATGTATCTACGTTAGAAAGTACCATAATCGTAACAGTAAATATACTAACAGCGCTGCCAAAGCAGCTACTACATATTATTTCCACTGAAAGTTCATCGTACTCGGTTATATTGGTTGATATAAATATAATTTGACATTTCCATAGCTACTGCCGAGACTCGGGACAGCGGCACTAACCAGTGTACGTTAATAATATATTTGTCATCCGCCCAATGGAGCCGCCCAAAACAAAAATACAAAACATATCATTATAACAAGTTAAAATAAAGAAAATTTTATTATATGTATTTGTTTTATCAATTTTATTATCAATAAAAAATAAAGTGTAGAGATGAGGATATATTAATAAGATTCACGTTGTTTCTCAAACGAAACTTTTACACCCACATCGCGTTGTCATCGACATTATGAAATAGTTTACACGCAATTTAAATTGTTGTATGAAACAAATTTTAGAACTCAAAAATCGTAAATTACTCGTGTTTATCATATTGCGAAGGTCTTATAAAAAAATCAATACTTAAAAAATCTTATGCGACTTTCAGCTTCCTCAGGTTAATGCATTATTTAGTTTTTAAAAAATACTCTCCTTTAGACACTCGGTACGCGCAATTGAAATTTGAAATTCTAAATATATTTTACCGTTCTGGTTTCTGGGATTTCTAAAGGTGAGCAAAATATTTTCCAGCGACCTACTTTATATTGTGTATTTTCGTTTTAGTGGCGTTATATTGTCTTTGTTTTCTTGCGTTTTGAGTTTCATGACATATCAGACATGAGCTGCTGAAATTTTGGTGACAACGAAACTAGGTGCGCGTAAATATTGATTATTTTATTTTAGTTAGTGATAGTAACATTGTATTGACGTTACAATTACTATTTATTAATTAAATAAACTGTTTTCTTTTTTTTTAAATGATTTAAGTTTTACTACTTTATAAATGCAATGCCTCTGAAATTCTGACTGAAAGTAGGGAACGGAGTGTCTTCACACTAGTGTCCCTCTGAAGCTGTGATGTGATGTGAAAAACAATGATATTTCCTAAAACAATAATATTTGAGCGTGATTAAAATACAATTCTCATACGTTCTTCATACATAAATTATTATTTCTAGTAGCCTTGAAACTACATAATCAATTTGCAAATAAATCCACAATTTTCTATCTAAAAATAAAAATTTAAACAAGTGGATATGCCAAGAAAATATCTGGCTTTCGCCTACAACAAAAGATTTAAAAACGACTTCTTAGACTTGAGTCTAATATTGGATGTGAATATTTACCTGTTGAAAGACGCGTAGATTAAGTATGTGTGTGCCGCAATACTGAATAATGTATCTATTAATACATTATTATGCATTTTTTAAATAATTATTATTATTATATACCTACTGATATTAGGTATACAATATTATATATATTATAACGATACCCTTACAGCACGATAGAATAAATACTTATAGAGCATAAAATATAAGCTCTTATTTAAAATAAAAATAATTAAAAAAACAAGTAAAGTTATTAAAAGTAAAGTTGATCATTATTGCTGAAGCAAGCAATTCTGATTTATATTATTACCGAAAATCAATATGTTTGTTTATTGACCTAACAAATAGATTAGTACCTACGTAAAGTGCTTGACTTAAGGTTATCATTTCAAGAGTCTACAATATTAGATAAATATATCTAATGTTTGGGAGCGAGCAAATACTCGTATATAATGCATTTGGTATGAACAGAGTACGCCAAAATTAACTCTAACCGTCACGTCAATTCTGGCACTCGACTCTATTGACAAGTGGGTCAACGGCAGAAAACAATAACTGTCTAGTGAAAAATATATTCTTCTTATAATATATAGGTATATCATGTAGATATACATGATAAATAAGAAAGAAGAGAAAGGGGAGATCGGGAGTTTCTCAATGGGGACAGAGTGTTTTTACATTAGGCTCCCTCCCTCTGCCTACCCTGTTATGAGTACAGCGTGAAGCTGAAAAAAAATGTAGGTATATCTAGTGTCTTTTTCACTACGTTCTCTTATTTTTTCCCTTCCGTTTACAGAAGGCACGTGAAAGTATATGTAAACGAAGAAAAAAACTAAAAAAACTAAAATAATATGAACTAATTTGTTGCAACAGAGACGTACCAATACTGAAGCTCGCTTAATTATTATTATTATATTATATTAATTATGTTCTTTCTGTTTACTTTGTTGTTTAAATAAATCGTCCTAATTACAAGAAATAGTATATATTTATATGTTACAGTAAATAAGCGTAAAAGATCATTTCATTATAATATAATCTTATAATTTGTAATTTTATTGCCAGCGTGTCAGTCATTGCACTTAATGTGCACTCCGACGTGATCGTGTAGTGTACGTCACTGTAACGTACCTACTCTAAACTGCGTCATATAAAATTATTATTAGAGTTTAAAAGCTTTTTCTAGTGATTATATTATTATAATACTGTCGTAATTTTTACGAAGTCTATCTACATTTTTTTTATAAAAAAAATGTCATATAATTGTAAACAAGCTTTCTTCTACTAAGCTCACATCAACATAACCTTAGTTGCCAACTAAGGTATCTATTCGGACATAGATGTTCCTTTCATTTAAAGATTAAAATATTAGAGTTAATAGTAGAGTCATACCTTGCCAAAACTTCCTTTGCCCAGCACCTTAATAAATTGAAAGTCTTCAATTGTATATTTTTTGAATCTCGGTATGGATCTAGCGGGGGGCGTAAAACGACCAGTTTTTCTAAAAAGATCGTACGCCGTCGATTGTTCTGTGAAAATAGGAATGTTTTTATATTTGTATAGTAGAAATACTTTCATTAATATTAGTTTAATATATTTTTTTTTATAAAAACAATACAAAGACACGTAACTAAAAGTATTTAAATATTTTAATCAATCAATTAAATTATAAATGAAAAAATGGTATAATTATAATACATATATTATGCATCAAGTTTAATTATTTATTGAACATATTTTTGACATAACGTTTGTTATTGACTGAAAGAAAATTAAATTTGAAGCAATGCAAACATATTCCTAGTCATGCTTAGAATGAAAATGCAATTAAAATTTTAAAGTAACAATAATGTTACGGTCTGTATTTTTTTAAATTGCTCACATAATAAATCTTACCGTTAATAATAAAGCTGCTTCTAAATTTAAAATACCTATTAAAGCAATAGTAAATTTACCTTTTATATTATTTAGAGATCATTTCGCCGCCACTCAACACGCAATGTCTCTAGATTTCGGCGGAAAGTGGGGAACGGAGTGTCTTAATACTAGGTGTCACCTCTGCCCACCCTGCTGTGTGCGAGATACAGCGTGAAGCTGATTTAATTTTTGATTTACTTTTTAAATTTAGTTAATTTAACACCGGATTTTTTATGTATATATTTTTATTATTATTATGTCATATCAACACAATACAACGACAAAATAATTTGATAGTTCTAGAAAAAAATCACGTGCCCTCTAAAAATACTCGCCTCAGGCAGCAATATCAAGGTCGTCTCAGTAAATACTGAAAATTTATTATCAAAACTTTTCTTCTTTTTTATGCTATCCAAAGAATTTAACATATTATGATTAGTATTTATGGATCTTAATTAATTAGATACATTATTTAAGTCACCATCTACGTATAACAATTATGTATCTTGATAGCTAATGTAGTAAATAATTACCACAATTAGTGACTTTGGCACTGTTTATAAGCCAATATACTCGTAAATTCTGTCATGTTATATTTACGAATAAAACATTACATATGCATTCGAGCATATGTAGATATTTATTTATAAGATTTTTTTTGTTTTTAGCATAAGAATTATGATTGTCTATGGCGTTGGATTCCTATTGAATAAATAAAATAAAATAAAATATCTGTAAATAAAAAAAATACACATACGAGTAATTTACAGGGCAGATATCTGTAAATTCAATTCTATTCCTACTGAGTACTTCAGAAGAAAATGATTAATATTGTTTATCAGTTCCGCAGAGGATTTGGACGTGATATTAAGAAAAATGCCAAAGCTCGATTCTTCATGACCGACAAGTATCTTTGAATGTTTATATGCAGTATGTTTTGTTTTGCATTCAAGGAACATCTCTTTAAACAAAGTCGAATGCGAATTAGAAAGATTTTCCTTATCTATATAGGTATAAAGTTGTATCAGATTGCTGCCTGTACATAGAAGATACACGAGTAAATCCAGTATTGGGGGCGTTTGTATTATGTATGCTAATGATTTTTAAAAAAATCTGTAATTTTAATCGATTTAAATTCGGTCTTCACTATTGTATTTCAGCAAATTTACCTCGATATTTACTGTTTGTTTTATTTAAATCGGTTTATAAATAATAAGTTTTATCAATTTAAAGTATATTTTCGACAAATATGCACCAAAAAAACATTATAGAGTCCATGCATACAAAATTGCGGGCGACGACTAGTAGTAATTTAGAAGATGAAATAAAATAATATTTATAAATTGTCATATATAAAGTAATGGATTGTCGATGATTGTATGTAGATTTAAATGTAGGTACTTATTTGCTTTGTCAAATAATAAAGTGAATTGAAGTGGGTAAGTTGGAATGATGTATGACAAGTTCAGATAATGTTAGGCTACTTAGCTAATACAATACTTATTGTGAGCTCAGTGTTTTATTTACGTTACATATATAATATAAATAAATCAAAAACAAAATCTAAGATAAGAAACATAAAAATAAATCGTATGCAATCTAACGAATTGAGTTACGCCACATCGCCGTTGCCTAAGCGAACAAAAAATGTAGGTATGATGACAGAGTTTACGATCACGTCTTTTACGACGACAATAAACAAACTCTGGAGCAGGTCAAACAAATTAGGTACTTCTAAAATATTCAATACTATTCTAGTAAGAAATTTGTTAAAATTTAAAATTATGTTGTAAATAAAATAAATGTTTTGTTTTTGTTATTTTACGTCATTATAATAAAATTAGAACATTAATTGTAATGGAAATTAAAATCTACATCATCTATACAATTCACTAGTTGTGTCGTTGTAGTTGTTTTTTTTAGCAGCCTAGTGTTAAGAGACTTCATTACCGACTTTTTGCCGAATTCTAGAGGCTTTGCGTGTTGAGAACACCAAAACGAAGAAAAAATGAAAATATTAAATATTTAATTTCCTCGAGTGGGAATTGAACTCACAATCGGGGGGCTCTGCATCACGTCTGTATTTTATTTTAATAAATTAAGTAATAGTTATCATTGAATATTTCAAAATAGACTTCTTTCTTGTCTAACACTTGGAACGCGGAAATAAAAGTAAATTGTTGAATATATCTACAGAGAAAGTCCTGACTCGCTTTTAGCGCAGGTATTTTTAGAGGGTTTCGAAATACAATTTGGTTTTTGCCAATTGTGTCAGGAAGTATAAATTTATTGCCCACAGGCTAAAAGATCTTGAAATAGAGTTTATTCAATAGCTTGTTTGTACGGACTAAAATAAATCTGAACGTTCGCTATAATAAATAAAATAGACTTACCTTTAGCAGATATTTTTTACATCAATCTAATAGCACTGTAATTAATGTTTTAGTGAACAGACAGCAGGCGAAGCAAAGTAATCACTATTTATAAGAGAAAATAGTGTGACAGATGATAAATGAAGAGGAATTTCATAATAATTATTTAAAATAGGTGCAAATTTTCTTACCCAATTCTTGTTCTAAGACGTCGTGGGTATACGTTTGGGATGGTGTGGGAGCTGTTGAAGTGCTGGGGTCTCCACCTGTAGATAAATACGATAAAACCAAGTCCCCTAATGTTTATGGGACTATATATACATATTGTGGATATACATATATCAATGTATCTGACTGTTTTAATTACAAATGATTTGAATATGATAAAGAATGCTTCCGAGTTCCGCGCATCATTTCTTTTACTATTTTAGTTATTTCTTTAACCGACTTCAAAAAGAAGGAGGTTATGAATTCGACTGTATTTTTATGTTACTATTATCATAGCGTTACTAAGAATACGTTCTTCTTAGAATTCTGTAATATATTAACTTAAACTTTCTTGTTGAATATATATATTTTTATATGTTATAAATATTCTTTGTAAGAGGTGTTTAAATCAGTATATGTATATTCAATCAGCTATATATTAATCGAATCAACTAAGCGTCTAAAGAGCATTGCCAACGAGGGGCGTACGGTCTGTATAGATAAAAATACGTGAAGTTTGAAGTCCCGCCAAATAAATCAATGACCATTCTAACTTTCGATTGTTTACGAAAATTTCATACCTGCTTATCTACTTTAGTATCATTTCCACTTTAGTAGCATTTTTCATTTAGAATATTATATTCCCGGAAATGAAAGTTCCAAATATTGTACAGCAATGATATAATGATAATATAATGAAACATAGGTTACAAGTGAGGTTAGCTATTTTTTTTCATGAAATAAGTAATAAGGAAAATAGATAAGTGTTCGTTAATTTAAGAAGTGATAATTGCTATTAATCCTTCATAATATGTAAGTTATGAGTGACTGGCTTATATCCAGACAGTAGCAGCCGCATAGTGCTCCCACGCGATTTTTCAATTTATGTATACACAAAGGAGATATAGATAAATGTCATAATGTATATCAAATGTAGAAATATACATTATAACAAATAAAAACATCATATATGTGTACTTATATTTACTTCATTTTATATTTCTATTTAATAATATAACTAAATAACTTAAGTTATTTAGACATATAGTAGATCATTTAAATGATTATCTGTTTTTGTAAAAAAAGTACTAAATTTTGTTATTTTACTCCATTACTAACCTCTTTTTGATGTCGTGCGAGTTGCCAATGCTTCGACTAAAAGCCGCTGGTTCACTCCGCACAAATTTGCTGTCAATTTTTCACACTTTCGATGACAATTTACATCGCAGTCTATAACAATCATACAAAGCATATCCTAGATAATAAAGATGGATTCTTTAATGCTTTTCCTATACTTACGCCCGTGTGCTCAAGCCGTGCAAAAGCTCCCATGCCGATACATGCATATTAATTAGTAAACAAAAAGTATGTAATTAAGACAACTTTTTCTTTTTACCTTTCTTTGCATAGACGAAAGACGAAGGAGACGTCGGTGCCGATGAATCGAATCCTGAATCATTAGAGCCCGTTGAAGTCCTTCCGTCAGTGTTGTTTTCACATTCCAAAAATTCTGCAGAGCTTTCACTCGATTCTGATTCTTCAGAATCGTCATCTGATGATTCTTCGTCTGACGATGAAGATGATGATGTAGTGTGAATTACTTGTGGTTTTCTCTTCTGCAGAGGTCGAGGAGTTGCTATTAATATTTTTGGTGCCTTTTGCTCTTTGACAGGCTTTTTCAAAACAAACTGTCCAACTGCCTCAGCGGGTGAGGGAGTTGTCTTGTCTTGTGTTACATCTTTTGCAACAGTATTTATTGCTTCATTTAAGTTTACTTTTACATCATCTTTTTTAATTGAAATATTACTTTGATCATTGTTATCTGGAATGTTTTTGACATCTAATGATTTGTCTTCTAGATAATGATGATTGGTCACCTCTTGTTCTTTGTTATCTTCCTTTTTGTCCCTAGAGGCAACTAATTCTTTATTTAGAATATCTTGATTTTCAAGTGTTTTATGAATATCATTGACATTTTGACTTTCTTCTTCCTTCTTATTATCAAACGAATTTTTATGACTTAATTTCGCATATTTATCAGTTTTGTTTATGCCCATTTCATGTATATTTTTATTTAAACTTACATTACTGATTATGTTTGATTCAATAATTCTCACCATTGGATCCTTGTCTATTTTTACATCAACGCTCGGCTTAGAATCATTTTTGAATGGTTTTTCTTTTTTAGAAACTAAATTATTTATATCTACTAAATCACATTTATTATTTTCAATTTTGAAATTGTTTGGTTCACTACCTATTAATTCTACTGATTTATTGTTTGCTTTAGAAACATCTTCAATGAGATTGTAGTCCTTCTTAGATTCCTTATTTGCTTTTTGGAAATGGTTGCATGCTTTTTCTATGATGTAATTTTCATTTTTATTTAATTCTTTGGATGTCTCCTTCTGGGTCTTTACAGGTGATACTTTTTCACATTCATTTTTTTTTGATTCTATTGGAGTTGCATTTTTATGAGATTTTTTTGATTCACTTTTGACTGAAAACTCACCCACTAATGTCTTTTCAATTTCAGTGTTTTTTTCTATATTTAAAAGTATATTCTTAAGTAGTGTTTTTGATTCTTTTATATTAGGTTCGTTAGTTTGATTCACTGTTTCTATTAATCCTTGACTCAAATTTTCCAATGGAGTTGATGATTCATCTTTTACTGGCATGTCATTTTTTATTAATCTTATTTTCGTTTCCTTGTTTTCATTTGACATCAAATTTAAAAGATCATTCTGTTTTGTAATTTGACTGTAATCATTATTTTCATTTAACATATTAGTATTTTTTATACTCGAAATATTTTCTTTATTGTCATTTGTCTGTATTTTTTCTATGTCTGATATTTTTAGTAGTTCTGATTCTTTTATTCGTTCTTTGATTTCACATTGTTTTTCATTCTTACAAATTTTGTCCACTGTGGAGGATTTTGTACCTACCTCCACATCTGAGCGTTTTTCAGATTCATTGTTATTTTCATTGTTATTGACATCGTCGGTGGAAGGATCATCATTTTCGGGGAACCAAAATAATGAACGCTTGGTTTTTTCCATATTTTCCTCTATATTTTGTTTCCTTTTAATTAAATATACTGTTTCTCGTTTTCCTATTTTATTCCAAAAATTTCCATCCTCAGGCTCAGGGCTTTCAATAGGTTTAACTCTTATACTTTTTAGATGTTCTTCTTTTTCTATATTTAAATCTTTTGTACTTAATTCTGCTTCAGGGCTAGGGAGTTTTGGACTCTGATTGTTTGATTTCTTGCATTTTATACTCATTCTATGTCCATCTGGACTTTTGGGTACACTTTTAACTTCTAATTTATCATAACTGTCATCAACTGTGCTACTAAATATTATACCTTTTTTATACGTCCGTGGTTTTTCTTCTACAGTTACTTGCTCAACAATTAACTTTAAAGGTGTGGTAGGTGTTGTTACTTCAACCGTTGATGTAATTTTTGTTTTAATTTTAGGTTTAGATGTTTTATTATTCTTTTTGTTTACTATTTTATTTTCCTTTGTATGAAGTAGGTCTTTAGACGTTGTGCTTCTAGGTACTTCAGATATACAATCTAACTTACAAATACTACCACCAGATGAACATTTTCTTAGGCTTCGTCTTTTAGAGTGTTTCTGGTCATTGATTTTTTTAGATTGTAAGTTATCATGTAATGAGTGGTCTGACTTTGTAGTTGCTAAAGGATTTTCATGTTCCGACAATTTTCTCTTTTTTTCTCCCAAATACCCACTGTCGGGCACATTATCAGTGCCAACTTTACTTAAGTCTAATGGTGCAGTGCTTAAATTCTCTCTCCTTATTAATGAATCGAATAAAGAGGCTTGTTCAGCTAAAAGCTCCATAGAACAACGTCTCCCTAGCAATTTATTATGAGCACTTTCATCTGAAGTTGGTTGAATTAAACATATATTTTCGTCATTTTTCTTTGACGGAGATTGTTTTGAAACAATAGCTGCACCATCATTATCTTTGTCTTTCAGTGTAAATTTTTCTACTAACTTAGCTCCAATAGATTTCTTTTCCTTTTGTACTTTAAATGTTAAATCATCGGCTAGTTTTTCCCGCCACTTAACAGGTTCTGATTTCTCCTCACATTCTGTACGTTTCGATAATTCAATATTGGCGCTATTTTGTTCAGGTTTTGTCTCCATAGGCTTCCTTGGAGAATCTCTATCTTTTCTTTTTATAGTATGAAGCCTAACCACAGCTCGATCGCGTTTAATCGTAGTACGCTGTGGACCCGGGGAGGAATCAATGCCAATATCTGGTTTATCGTGATCATTATCTTTTTGAACTATTGGACTCGGCCGTCTGCGGGGTGTCGTCACCAAATTTGAAGTGGAGATTTTATTGCGATATTTATCTCTGGATACATCTATATCAGCGGTATTAATATTGATAGGACGTGCTATATAAGTGGATGATATATAACTTCTACTAGTAATTGGTGCTCTTCTAGGACTATTTATTCTCACTGGACTAGACGTACCTTTTTCTGAAATAGTACTTAAGATAGGTGAATAAGTACGGCTGCTGCTTATCCATCGTGAAGGCAAAGGGGTTCGTGAGTAGCCTCCGAGAGAAGAGTGACTACTGTAATTGCCACCCGGATTCAAATAAGATGCACTATAAGATGAACCATATGGAGCCATTGAACTACTATAACTATACGGTGCACTGTAAGAAGGACTTCCACTGTAATACATGTTCGTAATATGTTCCGAAAACAGCGGCATGGTTATTTTATAGATAGCATAATCGTTACACCGACGCCGCGACGGCAG
The DNA here is from genome assembly GCA_013403645.1 of Heliconius nattereri. Lineage (NCBI taxonomy): Eukaryota > Metazoa > Arthropoda > Insecta > Lepidoptera > Nymphalidae > Heliconius > Heliconius nattereri. The sequence goes on along the minus strand of JAAIXI010000226.1, from coordinate 5,352,071 downwards.
TCAACGGACGCGCGACGCAGACTGAGCGGGGAACGCGCGCTCGCGCAGGTGTGACCTCCACCCACCAACCCACCCTCTTGATTGATTGATGACGCCCCAGTGACAGTTTCATTTTAATACATGCTTTACATGGAAAGATGCTTCTTTAAATTTATCTCAAATATTTTTATTATGATCTTTTTTCCTCAAAGAAACTTAATGCATGTGTTGGCTCGCTTTTGCTACGAGAGACGAAAATAAATCATACGAATCATTATAGTAGATTTAGCTTCATCTAAAAATATTCTGCGCGCAGTGTTTAAAAATTATAAATAAATATTGATTATACACAAAAAAGGTATCAGCAAATATATATTATTGTTAAGAACTAAAATAAGACCGGGGACTTCAAAATATTTAACATTTTCTTTTGTCGGTGAAAAATATTGGTATTGGTACAATACATGTGACTAGTATTTACCTAGTACTTACTATACGTTCATATACGTATATATATATATATATATATATATATATATACCGCACCAGGGTAGGCAGAGGGAACCTAGTGTCAAGACACTCCGTTTCCCACTTTCCGCCGAATTCTGGATTCCGATTCTTTACAACCGGTCAATTTTACAGTCAGACCTCGTGCCCCCCTACTGGTCTCATACATTATAATATTTATGTAAATTTTAGTAAGTAAAATATACCAAAACAAGTATTGTTGCATATTATTAATTACTTTTGTTCCTTTTGCATAATGTATCATAAGTATTAAATATTAAAAACATAAAGAAGATAAAGAGTAAAATTTACACGTATAAGTGTATCATACGTTTTATAGTTTCGTAGCCTCGTAGCACTAAGCTACGAAGTTCTTCGAACTTGAATATGAGGCTTAAAGTTTTGCCTTACAATATAATAAATATATCAATAAATTAGTGTACACATTTTTTGCTTATGTTTATAAATTGCGGCGATGGATTGAAATGTCTGAATTTCGGGTGGAGAGCGGAAAACGTAGTGTCGTAACACTAAGTTTCCTCTACTATATGTAGGATACAGAGTGAAGCTTAATGTTAATATTACAATAAACAATATCAAATACAAAAACTCAACAAAACATGCTAATTAGATAGTAACATAATTAATAATGTTAAAAGGAAGATATTTTAAAAATCAGAGGAATGGCACAAATTTCAGTTCAGGTATTATTAAAGGTAGGTATTTAATTTTTTTTTTGCAAAATAAATATTATTATTATTAATATTAATTTTACATTTCTTTGCCTTATATTTTTAAATTTGAATTGCAATAAAAACTAACCAAGAAAATACCTTTATATTAGTCGCTATTATTATGGAGGTACCTTTAAGTCAATTAACTCAGACTTCTATAAATAAAGGTAATATTAGTTGTATAATTATTTTGTTTTTGCCTATTATATATTTGCATGCTGCACAAAAAATATAAGCTCATGCCTCCATTTTGCTCAAAATTTCGTACAATTTGTATTTTTATTTTCAACTTATAAATACTATACGAGACCATCGTGGCGCAGCCGTTTTATCATCACTCGGGGGAAAGAATTTTGATTTCTTCTCTTAACAGACAAACTTTTTCATTTCCATCATATGTAACCATAGTAAAGCTTAATATTATGGTTTCATAAAGGTATAATGTTGATATTATAATCTATCATTTAAGCTATAGTATAACGCTACTAAACTAATCATTAATAAAAAAAATTCTATTTTTCTATTTAAAAAAAAAATTGTCTTTACAACGATAAATTAAATTATAATTACCTTCACATTTTAATCCTTGTTTGAAAAAACCGTACAGAAGAGCCCCGCAATGGTCACAAAATGTTGGTGACATAAATTGATGAGGACGAAAGCGATGGGGAACATCGACTTTGAAACGTTCCCGTAAGTACTGTAACAAGATTCGTTTTTTAAAAAATGTTATTAAAATTGTATTATACTTTTATTACATTGTAACATTGACGGTTTAACAGTAACCGTTAACAAGAAGGATGATTCCATCACGAAGAGTTCATAAAAAATATCAAATCTAAAAATGAATAAAAAATAATAAACTGCATTGAAAGTTACAAACTCTTTACAACCGACACGCAATAAATAAGATACATTTTTTGGATTGGTTGAATAAATTTTATTCAATTACGAAAAAAGACAATTCATAAATTTAATTCAACGACTTGAAAGCTATGATATGTAAAATCTATAGCATTCTTTTTTCTACGTTTACGGATGGAGAATTTGGTAATTGGATATAGTGCAGTAGAATAGTGTCTGAATGTACACGCGATACTGGGACTCCACAAGAAAAAAACAAGAAGGATTATATTGATATACAAAAAGGATTATATTATTCGTTCCAGTCAATACTTAATACGTTAAAATCGGACAGAAAGTGGAATGTTTTAACACTAAGATCACTCTTTAGCTTTGAAAAAACAGTGACATCCTTGGCGTATCTAGAGATTAGATAGAATTTTCATACTATTCCGATATTGTTAATTTTTATGTGGTTGTTTGCTATTATAATTAATTTATATATTTCTTTTTTTTGTTTGTTGTCATCGCTTATTCGAGCAGTAGATTATTTAGATTTTTCGTAATTTCCTGGAGTGGTGTAAGTTTTGGCCCCGCATGCCAGTTACCAAGTGTATTTAGGAAAGAATGGCTGGTTATTTCAGTTCGGTTATCTATACCGTCCTTATACACTTAATAAATCGTAATTTTATTCTTTAGGGATTTAATATTTTTAATATTTTCATTCCCTCGGTCTGGTAACTGGAGAATTTGGCGGTTAGTGTCTTAATGGAAACAGAGTGTCTGAATACTAGGTTCCCAGGTTGCTGAAATAAAAAAATGCTGTATATTTAAATATAACATACATATTACATAGTATAATTATAACATTAACAAAGAAACTCATTAAAAAAGAATCATTCTTTAAACATTCTTATGATAATAAAACAGAAAGCCAATGACGTTAAATTGCCAAAAGCTAATAACCTAAAGATTAAAAAAATATATAATAACCTCAAGCTAAGAAAATATATTATTGCTTAAACAATTTATTACACAATTTTAGAAAAATATACATAATCAATTTAAAAAACTAGCGACCCCCGTACGGCTACACCCACTTGAAATATGCGAATGTTTATTTAAGTGAATTTTGTTGATGCGGCTTATAAAGTTAACAAACTTAAGTTTAACGGGCTTAGACATTTATTATGTATGAAATAAACTAGGTAGAAATAAAAATTTGTAATGTTTTTTTTTTCTATGAAATGTTTATAGATGTTTACTTTTCAGATTTTTTCCTTTATTTGTATTGTAAGATCTTGAGGCCAGTGGTACAGGGGCACAAAGTGGGATTGTGAAATCGACTGGTAGTGGATTCGATCCCCACTCGAAAAAATGAAATGTTTATTTACATTTACATTTTCATTTCTTCGCTTTGGTGTCGAGGCAAAGCGCAGCAAATAAGTTCCCCCAATCAATACGCAATGCCTCCAGAATGCGGCGGAAAGTGGAGACAGAGTTTCTTACACAACCAGTCGCGTTTACAGTCATATTTCACATACAGCCAGCGGATATTTGTAATAATTACCTTTAAGTTGCAAACAGCAGTATTTTATGCTTGGCAAAGTTCACCTAATAGATATCTAAGGCACCTACTGGATGTTTATAAGTTACATTCAAAGTTTCCAACTAATAATAAATCATATATTTTGGTTGATATTTTTTATGTAAGCAAATACTCATAATTAATCAATTTATTTATTATATAATTAAATAACGAACATTTACAGGATTAGATACGTTTTCAACTAAGACGATCATTAACATTTTAATATATAACGTATTTTATATAGTGTACAGTGTACAACCTAAGATACCTACTATAAAAAAGTTATATCTTTACCACAGTAGCGTCTGAATAAGCCGTAGATCCGGGACATTTCCCGAGTAACTTGCTATGACATCGCTTGTGAACCGCCGTCTGACACACTATGCAGCGGTAGCCTTGTTTTCCAAAACCCCATAAGAACTCTTTACAAAAGGTGCAAAATGTCGGCTGCCGGAAAAATTTTGCTACGAAACGATGCCCGTTGACTTCATGAATTCTGTAAAGTAAGAAAATAATATTTCTTAGTGCTCATACCAACGATTTTATAATGTAGTTAAAAGGTAAGATAATCTACTTTCAATTGTCACACAGTTCTACGCTTTCCACCCGAAAGACAAAATATACATTGTCATAGTAAACATAGTGACAGTCATACGATAGGAACGAGAAATAAAGATAAGATTGTTACTCCGAGTTTTCGCCTCCAAAAAGTTAATAAATCTTTTATGGGTCTGAGCAAACGTGTAAATAATAAAATTCCACAGTGTATTCTAAGTTTGCCACTTCCAAAATTTAAAATATCTGTAAAAAAAATTCTAACAAGTAAAGCTTATTACACTGTTCAAGAATATTTAGAAGATAAACATGTATGGAATTAATAATGCAGGATAGCTGCCAGCAAATGTAATAAATTGTACCATTGACTTTGAAAAGAGCAACTGTTGAGTTTCTTGCCGGCTCTTCTCAGCAAAACTGCCTTCCGAACCGGTGGTAGCTTTTTGTTTATATGTTCATTCGACGATTCAAAAGTGCTTATCATAAGTTTATTTGAATAAAGAATATTTTGAATTTGAATTTGAAAAAAAGGTAAAGTTCTTTCTAACTGTCTCTTTAGAATATGCTAATCAGAGAACCGGTAATAAGATACCACAAATTCCTTAAATAACCGTACCTCCATTTCAATTACTATTCAATGTTTATTTTTTTACTATTTTATACAAAGTATACCATATAAATATCAACATTATCATGTTTCAATATTTTCAAATTACATATGTACTGTATCCAGTAACAGCAAAATAGTTTTTAAGTTAGTCGCAGTATTCATTAGATATAAACCACTTTTAAGTGTAATAAAATACATATAAAAAAGTTGTATAAACTCTATGACGTAGTATCTTAAACATTAACAAGGTTGTATATGTAGCCGAGTGCTCATCATCATTAATTTTGGTCTGCGAGCTTTTACAAATGGATCTATTTAAACTAAACAAATGGCCACGCGCACCAGACGTTTTAATTAACGAGCCTCGTTCTGACAAAAAAATGTCTGACTTATAATACTGCTTTATAAACAAAAAGCTACATTAAATGATGGACAGCTGTTAGTCAGTCACTGATGGACAAACTGCTATGTAGTTAATTTTCTGCTAGGCTTTTATTTGAACGGTGCAACATTTATTAAAATTTTACGTGGAAAAGAAAACGCATAAATATCTATATTTTTAAATTAACTCACTTATTTATATGTGATTGCTTCTCGTCCGCAATTTCGTTTGCGTAAGCCGTTTGTGACCCTTGCCGCTACTTTCCATTTACTAAAAATGCTTATCAAAATTGGACAATTGTTTAATGTTAAGGCATTATACTAATATCTCTTATAGTATACAAGGGTTGCTAGAGTTTCTCATCATGAATTCTAGACCTTTGATTTTCTAACGTCATCAAAATATGTCAAAATAAAATGCAGATCATTTTAACCTACTAAAGCAGAGATCATTATTACCTCTTATAAATTAGACTGGTCAGGTATTCAGACCTTCGAAATAAATTATAGTCTGTATGCTCCGAGGACTATAAAAAAAATAAAAAAATAAAACAAAAGTAAAACTTAATAAAACTTCGTCCTGTCATTTTTCGTGAATCGTGAACAACAGAAAGCCAGCCAGCCAGAGCCAAAAATATAATTCATATTTTTGTCGTCTATATTTTGGGTATCATTAGAAGGATTTTGTATCCTGAGCTACATATAGTTCTCTACGTAGAGATCTACTCTTATCTTATTTAAGAGTTCAATCAACTTACTTATGGTGTTTGATAGCGCACCGCCGCTGCGTGATGCGCTTGGCGCGGGAGCGACGCACCTCCGGCTCGCCATCGCCACGCTCGCGGCCGCGCCCGTCGCCCGTACCCGGCAACCACTGGAAATTTGGACAATTATATTAAACTAGCGGACGCGCGCAGCTTCGCTTGCTCATTTAGGGGTGAATTCTAATAAATCACGAAACATGTGTTCAATGAAATATTTTTACGAGTCTATATTTCATTCATTATAAAAATCGGTGACGATTTAAGAATTTGTCCATACAAACTTTCAACCCCTTATTTGCGCCCTTAGAAGAAAAAGGGAGAATTCTAGAAAACCATGAAACATATGTTCAATTAAATACCCTTAAGAGTCTGAATTTCAAATTTCATAAAAATTGGTGCCGATTTAAAAAAATGCTATACAAATTTTCAACCCCTTATTTGCACCCTTAGGGGAATATTTCTAGAAAACGATGAAACACATATTCAATTAAATACTTTTAAAAATCCAAATTTCAATTTTATAAGGATCGGTGCCGATTTCATAATAATAAATAATAATAATAATTCACCCCTTCAGGGTTAAAATTTTCGCAAAATCCCTTCTTAGTGGATGTCCAGATTACGAAAGTAAACATCTGTCCAAATTTCACTTTTCTGCCACCAGCGGTTACGTGCGTCGTACCTCAGTCAGTGAGGACAAGTCCTTTTATATATATAAATTAACTTTTTTTTTATTTTAATTTTAGAGTTGACATTGAATATTTCTATGCATAATATCAAAAGTGTCCAATTAAAAAAAAAGTGTTTTGTCGTTTTTCAGTAGTCGAAGCCTACTGCTACAACATAGGCCTTAATTATATAAGAATCTTGATAATTAATTTTCTTATTGTTTTTTTATTCGCACTATTATTTGTTGTAGCAAGCAACATTAATAATTTTGTGTGTGTGACTTATTTCAAATAATAAAAAATATAATTATCGAAAACGAAAATAGAAGGTAGCATATAAACAGAGAATACCTTGACAACTCCTAAAGTTAAAAAACTGCAGCGCAGCGTCGACGCTAACTATATATAAATACATGACGCTCCAAATGTGCACTTTACAGAATACAAATATAATATATTAAAACAGTAAAAAGAAAAAAAGTGTGTGTTATAGGCTTATATTGTACATTTACGTAAAATAAAAATTAATAGAACCATGCTATAAAATATCTTATGTTTGGAAAATACTGAAATTTCGTATAAAAATTTAAAACATTAAGATTTGAACCCGTGCCTTTTGGAATCCGTCCAAGGGCTCTAACCAATTAAGTTCTTATCGCGTTACGCCAATTTTTAAAGGCAATTACAACATTTATTGTATACTAGCTGACCCGGCGAACTTCGTACCGCCTAACAGTCATTCTTTATTTTTTGTTTATTAATACTTATTCCGCTATTTGGGACACCAGGGCGAGTATATAATAATAATAATAATACTTTATTGCACTAAAAAACAAAGAAACAATACACACAATACATAATTGCAGCGCGATTCAGAATCTATTGAGTCATCTATTAATGTGAAACTGATAAAACATACCGTTTTTATGTTAAATTTTTCTTAACATAAAGTAATATTAATCGTAAGCGATGTTTTGCTTTTTTTGATGTATTAAAATTAATAATATTCATTCCGACGTAATAAATGTTTAGCAAATAATGATGCAACATTCATTACAGTATGTCTATGTAGTCAATGGATATCGTTACGTATGTTTTTCCTTTCTCAAACATAAACTTCAAAACTTTGAGTACATAATGTTTTAATAGTGTACCCTTTACAGACTATTTAATTTTCTTTATATTTTATTCAGTAGTTTTCACTATGAACAAATTTCCTTCAAAAATATATATATTTTTTATCAACACTCATGTAATTAAAACGATTCTTTAAATTTAATTTAATTAAAATTCTTTTTTTTAGAGAATCTTGCCAGAGCGCCATCTATTGTGCTAATAGTTAAACTGTCACCGTTCGATAATAGTTAAAACATACCGTTTTCTTAATACAAATAATCAAAAACTATATTTTTCAAAATTTTTAAATTAATAATATTTCTCCCGAAGTAATTAATGCTTAACAAATAATAACTTGTTTCATTCGTTTTCAAGATCCGTTAGTACTTACTATTTGTTGTCAATAGATCTCCAATATTAACTTCTTGAAAACATTAAATACTTATATCTTTTGATAGAGTGAAGTGATTACAATGAAATAATAACGAAAACCTACTCTGATTTACTTGTAATTTTTATATGTAAAAGTTGCTTAAATTTGTTGTGTACTTTTTACGTGATACGTGGTCACAAAAACAGACAAACTGACAAAAAATCCAAAGATGCTGGAAATGGATTATGTTAATTGTCCTTTAACATCGTTGCTATTTTTTATTAAAATATTTTCAATGTACAGAAATGACTTTTCTACAGATTTATTATAAGTATAGATATCGATTTAGCTATCTGATATAAAGATTTTTACAATTTTTGTTACACAGAATGAATAATTGGTACTAAAGACAGCTATTCAATTATTTTTAAATATTTAATAGTACCCATTGTTTATTCACTAAAAGTAAATAATTAGATAATTTCACTTTAAAAAAACACATAAGTTCCACGTTAAAAAAATCAATATATTATTCTGCTAAGCTTGTTTGCGCTCACTTCTATGAGTTTTTATTTTAGCAGCAGTGTAATTTTATTTTTGAGTAAGGTGGAAAGAACGTATGTAAATGCGGGCATTTAAAATGCAATTTATGCTCGTCACATAATCTACGTAAGTGTGAAAAGGGGTGAAGATGCCAAGACCTTGCTTTGATAACATCATTTATAAACACTGAAAAATGTTATACAACAATTTTAGTTAATAATCTCATATGTTTTATGAACATTCGTACTCTGTCATCTTAACTTTTAAAAATATAATTAGTATATATATATATATATATATATATATATATATATTAATTAGTATAGCTACAGTCTACAACAAAGGTTTATATCACCCATCCAAAATGTAGAGCAGTTTATATATTATAACTTTTATAAACATACCCGAAACCACTTTGACATCTCAGGTCCGTTGGAACGATGTCTCGATCAATCGCCAAAACTACGGAGTCGATTGCAATTAAAGCTTTGTTTATTTACATTTTGCTTACTGATGTGGCGCCCATACAATCGAAGGTACGCTACTAGTGTCATTTCCGTTAAGAAGACGTCGCCACCCAAGGTCTCCTTTATGAATTCCCTGGCATGAATCCGCAAACGCAATGGTTGGTATATTGTGAATTTACCTGACACATCTTGTATGTTTGTGTGACTCATCTACAGTAGGTACGTACCTCATTCACGTGAATCTCTAACAACTACTACCATTGACGATATCGATACAAATCGGCGGAAACGCATCATATCTATTAATATTCGGCTTTTATTATGAGAATCACGAGGGAATGCTGTGTTTATGTTATACATATCTCTTTATTGTTTCTTGTATGTATATCAATTTGTAGCTTTTAACAATTATGAGTACTTTAGGCTGTAAATATTTTGAAAATAAGAATTCAATTCAAGAATATTAAAAAATGGCTACTGAAACTGAAGTCCACTTAACCTACAATAGGTATTAAGTTTTCATATGAAATTAATATTATTAATGAAGGAGTGTAATGGGCTTAGCATTCACTCTCGTTTTCTTTTTAGGTAGGTCACATTGTTAGTAAGGAGTCAGTAGTAACCCAATCTAAAGGCTCGAAACCGAAGTACGCTTGAATTACGTTCATATTTTCTTATTTCGAATATTTCTTTAATAACATTGAAACGTCAAACGTGAAAATTTTTAAAAGTTCTCAGATGTTGAGGCAGATGCCTTAAATAAACTGTAACGTGAATGGATTTGCCAATGTTGAAAAAGTTTTAATAAACATATCTTGCCCATAAAAATATTTGAGTATATAGATATATCAAAAATCTAATTAAAATATTTCATTTTATGAACATGGGTATAGAACTAAAGTTGTAAAGGATTTAAATTTACAATAGGTACTTGTATAAAAAATAAATAGTATCTAAAATAGATAGATCTGAGATATACGAGTACCTATAGGCTTTCTATAGGTACCTATTTTATTAAAATATGTTATTGATATTTAAATTATGTAAGTAACAGTTTTCCTTAAAATATCATCCATATATTCCTTCGGTCGTACGTGGAATGTTAAGTACAATAAAATACATGTTTTGTTTTTTTATTTTTTAAATCGTTTCACTTCTGTTTCTACTAATGAAGATGTCTTTGAGTATAATTTATTATTTGCTCTACCAAATTTTTATATATCTGAGCTGACTATCTGTAACATTTGTTTATATTATTTGTAATGCTTACACAGGCTTGATACTAGTTTTGCTATAGCGGACAAGTAATTTGGTACCAGCTTATAAAAGAGCAGCACATAAAAGACAGTGTTTCTAGAGTAAGACTTGAATCTTTCTTTCCTGTAGAAAAGTGTGTTCCAAGTTGGTGAAGCTGCGAGCGGGACATTAGTTATTATATACAACGAATTAAAAAAACCTATCTGTGTTTTATAATAATAATATATATATTCAAACTTTATTGTGCAAGTTCTACGAGAACTCACAATACGCGTAACGATTCCATCAAACGTTTAAAGTTAGTACCCTCTATTTATATCCATGCATTTACTGTGCTATACGCCACTCAACCTTGATTCTTACTCAATTCTACCATTTCAGCTTAGCAGATGCCTTCATATGTCTAATCATGTCGCAGGTTTGTTGTTGTTTTATTTTAACATTTAACATTTTTAACATTTAAATAAAAGCTTGGTTTAAAAAGATTATTTTTAATTAATATTTTATTTAGTTATCTATGCAATTTTTTTAATCTACTTTTCATTCATCACAATTTCTATTCGACTTTGTAAAATTAGTTGTACTGACAACGTTTTAGTGTCCGAAAAACCTATATCGGCTTTTCTCGGCTAATTGAAGCAGTTGATTGACCGATTGTTTTTCAGTAGGAACGTTAAACCGTTCTCAGAGATGGTTGCTTAATGCTGTAATAGCATAAGGAATTTAAATTTAAAATTATATTTTTAACGAAAACTATTTTTTTTCTTATATGAGTTAACAGGTTACTGCTAAGTGGTCGGAGTTTTCGTAAAGATAATGTTTACGATACGCGAGCATACTATAAATATCTTCCAAGGGTGCAAAAATTTTTTACATTTAATAAGAATCTAGTCATGATGTGTACAGCTACAAATTTCAATCCTTTTTAGTGGGAAAGTGGAAGTGACGGCGTTTTAAAGGGATCTTAAAATGTATACCTGCAATTAAGATTAGATATCATTCTTTTTTTATGCGTGCGGGTCGTGCTAGCCGTAGACTAAGTATTCTACGGCTAACACGACCCGCATTGTGGACATTAGTGCTAAGTTTTGTTAATAGTAAAAAGTGATCGCCATCAAATAATTATAACTTATTAATTGAAACTTTAAAGTTAAACTTTTAAAGTATAAATAAAATTTCTCGTACATAAAATATACAAAAGTTTCTGATTCATAGTTTCAGAATTAACAGCGCTATTTATTAAGGTCGTTAAATTACTATTTTAAAATTAAAAAAACTGTTTTTATTAGATCCGTGAGTATCAACAAGTCTTCAAAATGTTGTTATGTTAAAAGATTTTAAAGCCAAGTGGAAGATAATACTGCCATCTAATTTATTTATTATATTTTAATATTTTTTTTTAGAAAGTAAAGAAATATTCAAAAAAGACAGGAACTACGTAACTTACATCAATGGAAGTAAACCAGGCTGAAAGCTTTTAAACTTGTATTATGGCTTCAGTACACATGGGATGTATTGACGTAGCTTAACTTATATCATTTATTGCAAGACGGTATGAGGAAAAAACATTTTTATTACGTATTAATTATATTTATGGTCGTATGTAATTTTAGATGCCTGTATAAATTGGCAATTCAGTATTACGTTATTGTTCTAAAGAAATGTGTTTCACAAATGCCTATGCACTATATGTATGCGACGTGTGTGATTTGTTACAGTAAACTACAATAGGTGTTGATTACTAAAAAGTATCCTTCTTTAAGTAGTTCATTTGACAAAAGCTCAAACTTACATTTTCAGCATACAGACGCTGGTAAGCGGGAGGGCGCGAGCGCGGCGGCGCGGGCGAGGTGCGACGGCGCGCCCCCCCGCCGGTGAATATCATCGGCGCGCGCGCATAGCCGGTCGCGCCGCCACACTACGATCCTATATTTATAAACTAAATTCCGCACGCGCTATTCGCGGCCGGATACAACTTTTTACACGACTTTCAGCACTTACGACGAACGGAGCACTGAAGTTCCTGGATTGTCTACCGATACTGTGACTCAACCGCCCTCGCTCAGCGGTTTTCGGATACAAAAATGCGACTCTCGAAATAATTACACGTATACGAGAATCTTGTGGCACATAAATGATAGGATATTTATAGTGACCCGCATGCTTTAATTTGTTTTTACATTTCGTGAATAGACAACTTAAAACCACTAATTTATGTGTTGTGTGTGCTCTTCATATTTTCAATTCAATCGCAACATAAAAAAACTTGATTTTAAATTCAGTGCAAAAGAAAAAATCGTATAATACAGTAATATAATAGAACATTATTTTATCATTCGTCAATTAATTGTCGTTGGGATTATAATCCCAACCAATATTTGCACTTCTAACAAATTCGTGATAATAAAATCGGCCATATTCGATTAATAAACTCGTAGACTTGTCAAAATGACAAGCGCAATTACATGTTCGGAAGCTCGAAACACTTAATAATCACATATTCATCTCAAAATAAATCTTGTTATCCATAAAAAACTATAGATAATAAACCTGTAAATGGTCAAAAAAGGGTAGGTATTATTTGAATTCATTGGATAAATTACATTTAATATCACTGAAAGAGATTAAAGATAAACACTTTTTTAGGAAACGTATAAAAATGAAATTAAACGTAGCGGGATTCGAACCCGCGCTTCCTGGCAACCATCCTAATTTTTGTACATTTTCTGAAAAAGTATTTTTCATGCCAAAGTGTGGAATAACACTTCAAAAGCGTTAAAAAGAGACTGAAGATAATTAAAAATTCTTTATTTTTAATAATTGTTATCGTTTATATTATAACTAAGACAATTACAACGGATGTTGTATTCATAAGTTACTCTTTACGATTTAATATTGTAAATAGTGCATACGATGATCTCAAAACCTGAAAAATAAAACAAATTATATAAATATTCTACTGATTTACTTCATTATTTATAAAAATAAATAGGTATTAACTTCATATTTAAAACAGTAACAAAAGGTTACATTTACTTATAATTTAATGTAAACATCATTAAAACTGACATAATAATTGAAATGTTAGTAAATTTATAACTTTTACTCACAGAAATATATGTGTTAATCGACATTGGAATAATAAAGGCTGCACGCGGCTCTATCTCGCGCTTACATCTCTCTATTAAGATTAACAAATAACGGCGGAACGCCGGTGACATTGACAACCAATCCGATCGATAGATGGAGTCGTTTACTAGTCCACTCTGTGTTTATATTTCACAGAAAAATAACTTTGCTTTAAATCAGCAAAATATATTACGTAGTTAACAGTAACTCTATAAAGCACATTTATATAGCGCCTTTAGCAGCGCATTTTAGAAAGCTTAAATATTAACATTTTAACTTTACCTCAATTTTCAAATGTGTTCCAATATAACAATACATAAACAATTGCCCCAAAATACAACAAAGATACGAGATTGAAAAAAAAAATGTCAGTGTAAATAAAGGCAGCTAAAAAATAATAGATATTAGGTATTATATTTAAGATCTGGTTGAAAAAATATATAAACGAAATAAACTCTAAAAATAAAGAAATTAACACATAAACATATAAATAAGTGGGTAACCACGCTAATATATATTTTTTTAAACTATTGCAGTATCAGTCAAAACATACGCACACTGCTTTATGACTAGTTACTTATGTACCTAGATGTAAAAAAACATATTTACCCCTACTATTCTGTAAACTGTCATACATATTACCCAGGTTGTTACAAAAAACTGCATTACCATCGCTTCATTGAATATTGACTGTACTTCTCGGGCAAACCTATAATTTAGGAGATATAATATAAAAGTTATCATTACAATATTCTTAAAAAAAATAACGACATCAAGGCGCAGCGTGCTACTGTAACATCAGCGACGATTGTGGGTTCGATTATAACTAGGATGAAAGTGAATAATTCATTATGAATATTTTTGTTACTTTGGTATCGAGGCAAAGCGCGTCATCGAGGTCCACCCGCAAGCCTCAAGAATTTTTTAAAAAGTGGAAGCTTGTTGGGAACAGAGTATCTTAAGACTAGGTCTGCCTAACATGGTCTTTTCGGAATACAGCACAAATAACAAAAAAAATATATATATATATATATTACCAAACAATTTTATCGTAATGTTTGAAACAAGGTACAATTTTATCATGCAATATTTTACGATATTCGTCATCATCGTCGACATATTTTAAATTTCTCTTCCGCAATTTGAAATCATCCATTAGGTGTTCTAAATCATAGCGAAACAGTTGTAATTGATTTTTTACGCAAGCATAAAACGCTACAATAACGCAGTCCATAGTAATGTGTGCATAACCTTGCATACATATAAGAATTCCCATGTATAAGTTAGCTATCAAAAATCTGCAAGTTAAGAAAACTCATAATGCGTCAACAGGATGTTAGTTCAATTTAAACTCAGGGGAATTATATATTTAATATTCCTCGCACTGGTGTCGAAGCGCGGCGTTAAGTTTCGCCAATCAAGCTGCTATGTCCCAAAAAGTCGGCGCAAAGTGGGATATAGAGTGTCTTTGTACTAGGTTTCCGCTATCTATATCTGGTATATGTGGGACAAAACATGGTCAAAAAAAAGTATTTACATATCTGTAGCAATTTGTGTGTTATTACAATACCTAATTAATTAATATCTTATTCATTTATATATAAATACTTACGGGGTAAACTTCCTAACATCAAATGGGAAAGCAGCTGTAAGAGCAACTTCATATCCCAGAAGCTTTTCCACGATAGGGGAAACAGTGTAAAGTACGCAAGAGGTAAGAGCACCAATTTGACAAACAGCTAAAAGTCGAGACATAAATTGAACATTGACTCTTATGAGAGCCTCATGGTCGTTATTTTTCGGTGCAAAGAGAGGACCTGCAAAAAAAATATGATTGAACTCTACGAATAAGTATGCATAAAATTTTTAACCTTGAAATATTTAAGTTTAGATTTTTTAAAATATAAATATACATATACAAAGATATAAATATTTTCAAAAAACATATGTGAACGTAGCGGAAGCTGTCCAAAATTGCTGTCTTTTGGAAACCATCTTAACGCTCTGACTGGGACTCGCACGCATAACCAGAAAGATTATAACTGGTAAAAACTGGAAAGATTATAACCTACTGTGAACTCCCGAAGACAAAGTTTAGCGTTAATTCGTACGCGGTAGAAGTATTAATACGCGAGAAATACAGTCAAATCTCTCTGTAATTTGCTAAAAGGTCTCCACCAAAATATTACTGTTTATATAAGTATATATCTAATGGGAGTCTTGTGTATATCTTGTTCTATGTTTATAAGGCTGCTTTAATACTCACTATTTAAGGTTTCAATAATTTTATCAATGCGTCGAACTCGAAAATTGTAAGTTAATTGCTTTCCAAGTGTATTCAAAGTACTCAACAAAAGAAACATAGTTTCAATTAGATGGTCAGTTTGATGTCTCACCTGCTTAAACAATAAATACATAAAAAAAAAAAACAAAAATTTATAAGATAATAAGAAATAAGATTCTTTTTACATCATGCACTTCATATTTTTTCCCACTTACCACTCCATTTTCGAGACATTTCAAGACATTGTATGTTGAATACAGGAGGTCAGGCTCAAAGCCACACGTCTTGTTCCTTACTCTGATGACCACCAGAGCGATGAAACGAACATAATACTCAATTAGGAATCGAATCCACAATCGTTGCGATTACATAATTTAGAATAATTTAAATAATGTAATATCCTTTATAAATAAAAAGCAAAACGATATTTTTTAATATCTCCCTTACATATCTGTTCCATAAAGTATAACAATCCGTTTTATTATTAAACGTTAATAAAAGGATCTGATAGAACTTGCCTTAATCGCTCGCGTCATATACTGTACGTTATACGCAAGCACTCCCACCCACACGAATGCTCTATAACAATCATGCAATTTTTTCTGCCATTTCGTTTCTGGCTTTAAAACAGGTTTGAAGTAACCAACCCGAGCCAAAGCATCAAAATGAGGACGAAATGCTTGAAATGTGCTATACTCGTACATCGTAATAAAATTTTTGTTTCTTTCAGTTTCTAATATTTCATTAGAAGTGACACAAGCATATTAACATCTTTTATATTAACATCAGGAAAGATTTAAATTACCGTTAAATATAGAGGTAGCGAATCAATTATTAAAATAATTAATGAATAGTGCTATATCATTGCTAGATTTGCTTTAAGGGACAAACCAAAGGGTGTAACAAAAATCTTTATTAGTAGAATATCATATTTCGCAAAATATATTTTAATGAATTTGTGAAACCTGTGTGTTGTCTGTTATCAGAATGATTTATCGAGTTTATGAATCCGAAAAATCAGCCTTAGCGATGCCCCACTTAAAGGAATGGTTACGTAAAAAATTAAAGACACAACATTCAATATATTTACAATTTTAAATATTTCTCTACAAAAAACCTACAAGGTAATTATTTCATTTGAAAGAGTCGAAAATAGAAATTATTTGAGCGAAGCGAGCTGAGCGCTCTACTGGAGACTATTTACACTCTTTGTCACCAATAGGCTCCCAAACGGAAAAACATGTAAACATATAGATTGCAAACATATAGATATGACCACGTAGATGGTTTTAGGCGAAAAAAAAAACAAAAATTCATTTCTCGCTTCGCTCAACACTACCGAACTTGCAACCGAGTCAAAATTGAGGTCCGGTTCGCGCCCCTAGTTATGTGTACATATTGTATTAAAAAAAACTATTAGCATCAACCCCTGTATAATAGTCAGTAGGCCATGGTGTTTATTTGGAGAAGCAAGTAATTATCTTCAGAAAGCGTTCATTTAACTCTAAGTATGTCGTTAACATAATAAGCAATCTACATGTCATGATATATTAGTGTTGCTTGTTAATTTATGTTTATAATTATTGAGGGAGCGAAGTTTGTTTTAAACCTAATTGATGTTTTAAGTAGGTGTGGTATTCAATTCAACATACAGTACGGCTGATGCGTTGTGGCCGCCTTTAAGTTAGGCTTTCTAAACTTTTGCGCAGTATATTGCTATTGCGCAGTGTTTTTGTCAGCACCACTTTAAATGAAACCACAGTTTTACTACTCTATAAAAGCCTAGTAATACAATAAAAAAATCCCAGAAATGAAAGTTTTTTCCAAAACAAAATCTATATATATATATATATATATATATATATCTTCTTCCTCCTGGCATTAATTGGCGCGTACCGTGGCCAAACCATCTCAGGCGACGCTCTTGAAGCTTATCCGCTACGTCACGGACCCCAAGACTACCAAGAATGAATGTGTTGCGTATGCGATCAGACCGCGTTACGCCGCACATCCACCTCAGCATCTTCATTTCTGTGACGTGAAGCTCCTGAGTGTGCCGAGATAGTGCTGGCCAAAATTCGCTATCGTATAAAAGAACCAGTCAGATGATGCTCTTGTATATCAACCCCTTGAGCTTGGGCGGTATTCTGCGGTCGCAGACCACACCATTGACCTCCCGCTATTTGGCCCAGGCAGCGCTTATCCGGCCTTGGACATCGTGATCGATGCCTCCGGACTCGTACATAACGGATCCAAGGTACCTGAACTTTTCCGACTTAACGGCTGGCTCAGGACCAATAAGGATNATAGTATAAAAAGCAATTTATCTTCGTTTAACGTAGAAAATTAATAAAGTATTTTAAAGGATAAGGATTAATACCATTATGGAAAAATATCCCTCACAATAAAAAAATATATTGAAATTACTATTTTTAGACAAAAATATGATCACTACACGTTATCCTTAAATGATACGAATATGTTGTCGCAGACTGTTTTATAGATCTTATTAAGAGGAACAATACTCCAGTACATTATTTTCATGTAGTACCATTAAATCTTACCATTAAAGCAGCGCATGCGCGAAAGTGTATCAACGGGTAGGACTTTATACACATTTGTCGCATTTATGTAAATTTACATAAGAATGTACAAATAATAAACCTTCCCTGAGAAATACTCGACCTAATGGTGAAAACCGCATCAAAATCCGTTGGGTGGTTTAGAAGAAGAAGAAGAGTTAGAAAGTTCAGACAGACACGAAAAGCGACTATGTTTTATAAGAGATATATATATATATATATATATATAGTTTTATTTATAGCCTTTTTTCCTATGGTTATTGTGCTTTATAAAAATCTAGCTATAGGGTATAGGAGAGTCTGATTATAATCTTCCTATAAAAAAAGAATAGGTACTCTAAATTATTAATTTTTATAAGTAGGTAGGCAAAAATAAGTTTTTTTATTTTTTCCTACACACAAAAGGTGTACTAATTTTGATGAAATATTTTTTTGCGCTTCAAGGGACCATGTTATTATATATCTAGTTGGTCTTTATTATTAAAACATTTTTTTGAAAAGACCGTCGTGTCGCAAGAGCTTCGACTCTCACTCGTGAAAACTTCTCAATATCTTCATGTCCTCGATTTGGTAATTGGTAGAAACAAAGCGCGGCATTGAATTCCACCATTTACCACGCAATGCTTCGAGAATTCGATGGAAAATGTGGTACGGAAGTGTCTTAATGGTAATGGAGTAACTTAACTCTACCTACCCTACTATGCGAAGGATAATTTTATTTTGGATTATTACCAAATTTAAAAGTGAAATCTAAAGATTACTATTAGAGAATAAGTACAGAAAATACTAACTTTATTGACTCTTGAAAACATTTATAAGAACATCAAAAAGGAGGTAACATAAAAGAACATAAAAGTAGAACTCTTTATTTTTATCATATTTCAGAAAATAAATCACATGTATATGTATTTGGTTTTCAGCTTCGGCCGAATCCTAATGTTTATTTCGTTCACTTTTATTATTGGAATGTGTAACAATCGCCAAAGTTAATATTTTCATTATATCGTCGATTTAGTGTATACCTGCTAAATCAGTTTTTTTTTCGTTATGTACTCCTACATTTTTGTATCATTCGAAAATGTACAAAACGAGAACACGAATCAATTTTTGAAATTGTAATCACCATTTAATAGTACCATATCTATTTATTTTTCTCTCATGAGAATTTGCTTAATAGGCTCTTTGCATGTTAACATTTTTAGTCGACGATATTTAGCTAAACAATTTGAGAAGTGGAATTTTAGAAAAGGATCTTGCCTCATAAAGTCTAACTACAAACTGAACTGATTGTTATTTTATATTAATTTAATCATAAATATCCCTACTCAGTTTCATTATATTTATAGCTTTTAGCAAGGAATTGATTAAAAATGTTCATATTTTAGGTTAACACATTTACACTGAGACTGCCACTTAATTAGACTTCTTGGCACTGTCTTTTGGGCGACGATTCATCCTGTACTGGCTCTTTCCGTTTCAATGCCTTAGTTTCTTTTTCTACATGTTCATCCATACTTGTTGCGTCATCAGTCTTGGCTTCGTTACTTTTTAGTCTATTATCTTCAATAGTTTGTCTATTTGCAGTTTCGTCGCTAGTCTGTGTGTCATCATCTTCTAGGTTGGAATCATCTACTGATTTTTCCGTTTCCAAATAGTCATTTTCGTCAGTGGCGGCTTCCAGTCTTTCGGCTGACCTTTGGGAATTTTCGTCTTCTTTAGCGCTTAGTGAGTTACGTTTACTAAGTGAAATACGTGCCATTAGTGCTCGATGTAACTGTGAAATATCTCCTGGAGCTCCCTGAAATTTTATATTTATTACTACAGTAAATCCATAAGTGAATCAATGTTTTCTTTAAAAAACACTGTATTAAATATTAATAATACTAATAAACTAGTACGGAAATAATCTTTTCACTATCTAAGACAAACATATTATTAAGAGTGCTACTAAGAAATAAAATTAAAGATTGATAAGAGAAACAGAAGACTATAGTTAAGAATGCTAAGGATATTAGGATCATTTCAAGATTTTTCTCATTTTAATCACTAAGTATGGATAATCATTTATAAGAAACAATTATGTACATAAAAAACAACTGTGAGGAGAAGAAAATTCTGTTTATTAAATAAAAAAAGCTCACCATAATCAAAAACAATTTAACTTGCTGTTGCGCATCAGCTGCTGTTATCCTCAATGACTTGTTCCCTGCCCTCTCTACCACCATTTCTGGCCATAGCTTTGTATTCAACACTACGCGTAGTGATCCCGATACCCGTGCTACAAGGCGTGCCCCCCCTGCCCCCTGCCCCAATCTTGCGCCTTGCCCCCCTCCAGCGCCCGCAATGGCCCCCCCTGCATCGTTCAGTCGAAGTACCCCACGCCCCCTTTCACGCCAGCTACCGCTTTCCCATGCGAAAAGGCGACAGGATATCTAGGAAATTAAAATGTATAAATAGACATATAAACATTTTTTTGCACACTAAGATATAACAAAGCTTGTCGCTAATAGCAATCTTTGTAACCTTTAAAAAACGGCATTCATTTAGTTTAGTACTCTAGGTTTAAAGTAATCACAATAAGTGCTGTCTAATAACAATACAATATTGTAACGAAAATATATAAAATTGTACATTTGAAAGTTATATGATATATGAGATAATATAACATTAAAATTTTGCATCTTTTTTCAACAATTTTTGTAAATTTCAATGATATCCTTTATTTTTTAAGGCTTTCACCACCATCATTTACATAATGTGTTCATTTTATTCAATTTCTAAATGTGACTTTTTGTACTCTGGTTTACATGTAAGGAAGTATTTGTGGATGTAGTTTCACATGTGCGGTGTAAACACATCCATGAATGATCACTCATGTATGAGAAGAGAAAAGCAGATAATTTAGATATAATGCTTACACTAAGTGGGGATTGAACTCACATGTTTATAATCAGTATTACATAACACTACACCAATGTACTACTCACATAGAGCAATACCCGTAGAGTATCGTAAATGTAGCTAGTGATATACATCACTAGCTGCATAAGATTCACCGTAAGATTATAATAACGGTTGGTTTATAATCTTACTCGTAAATTAGTTTACAATCTTACTCGTAAATTAGTTTACAATCTTACTTGTAAATTAGTTTATAATCTTACTCGATTTATAAATCTTACTAAATTTATAATCAATCCGAAAATTGTGAACTCTTTAAACGCTGGCCCTCATTGGTCGCTTTTACAGCAAAATCGACCAACACGGGTTGTGACCACAGAGCTAAGAATCTAAAAAGGTGTCAATAATTTTTTATTTTTTTATTTTGTGATATAAAGTATATTGTATTGAGAATATTTTTTTAATATATTCGAAAATTAATAAACAATTAAGAAATAAGATTATATAGTGTGACTTTGGTATTTATGTACTAACACTTCCGCAGGTATACGGATATTTAAGTGCAGGTTCGGTTAGGTTTGTGTCGGTTCACAATTTTCGGTTAGTTTATAAATTTACGAGTAAGATTATAAACTAATGTTATTTATAATCTTACGGTGACATATACACCTATTTGTAGTGACCTACTCTAGTGTGGTAGAAGTAGTATGATGCAACCAATGATGGTGACAAAACTATTAATAGAGAGCTTTAGTGTAAATAAATTAAGTGTTGTTTAATTATAGTTTACTAGTTTTTACGTTCCACTACACGCAAGCACCCCATCCTTTTATTTGTGTTACGTTTGAATTCGACACATTGCATGTTGCACTGCATTGCAAGTCAATTTTGCCTTGCCAGAGCAAAAAAGGAAAATAATTGAAATATAATCAATTCCCCATGTGAAAATCGAACCCACAACCATCTGTACTTTGATTACCTGTAAAATATTAATCTCGTCTTCTTCTCCAGTCATAGTGCAATATGCAGCGGGCGGAGGAGGTCTGGCATGGGAGCGTTCATACTCTGCCGCTGCTGCCGCTAGACCTTCTCCACTTTCACTTGTGTCATCTTGTGGCTATAATAATTAAAATAATTATACTATACAAGCGACAAGCTCGCTTAAAGTACACTATTATTTGTTTACTAATCTTAATCTGTTTACGAAAATACAAAGGTTAAAACTGTATTATGTATAATGATAATAATACATAATACAGTTGAAACCTTTGCATTTTCAGATAATTATATTATAAGCATAACTTTATTTAATCAGTTTCTGAGATCAGTGCTCACAAACAGAGAAATAGACAAAGATATTGAAAATCTATTACATTGATAAATGAAATTATAATTTTTATCATATATCTTTCATGCAGAACTGCACATTGTATGTGATATAGAAACCTATAAGTTACAATTTATTATATATATGAATGATTTAAAAAAATGCTTTTAATGCCACAATATGTATAATAAATAAAAAAAAATCCCTTTCAAGACATTAATCTAAAAAAGCCTATGTAAACAGTACAAGCATATTAAAATTTAAAGGTATGCTACCTTTTCACTCACTTGATTATTCTCTTTCACAGAAGCCGCTGCACTTGTAAACAGTAATTCAGAAGCACCATTGGATGAACTGTGGTCTACTGTTGCTTCTCCATTGTTAACATTTTCCTTTATGACAACCCTCTCACTTAAGTTCTGTCCAAACACAAATCCTGATGAAGACGCACTAGTAGCTGGTTGTACAGGTGCAGGTACTGAGGTGTTTGATCTGGGAGCGACACTACCTGAACCTAAGGGAACAAACTTGGGTGCTTCTTGCTCTTTAGATTTTTTTAGTCTGTCCTCTACACCTTCTGTACCTTTATCTTTTTCTAATTTAGCATCCTCTGCTTCAGATACTTTAAGAAAGGGGTTGTTCCCTGGTTTTAGTTGTGGTGGACGAAGGACTGACCCTGTAAGAATTGTAATAGTAACAGAAAATAGTTTTAGCTTCACATTTTATACTGCATGTGGGGGAAGAAAAACTAATTTACGTAAACTTCTGTTGTAAGTACATTGCTTATTTTTAAAATCCCATTAAAGTAATAATATATAATTAATAAAATATGAAAAAAAAAATAATTAAAAAAGTATTTACCAAATGGATTGCAATTTTTACTTGAGCTTGATGCAAAACTAGATGATCCGAAGCCACCAAGACGGGGTTTAGCAAGGACCACTCGAGATTGTGATGATCCATTATAAAAGTCTTCTGGTGTTTTGCCTAAAAATTAAAAATAGCAAAGTAACACAATATGTAATTGTTATAATTTAAATAATGTTATATGTTTTCGTTTGTTATTATTTATTCAATGGCTTTAGTAATAGAACAAATATAGCAATTTGTTCATTAAACGTTCAAACATAAATGAACTACTACTACGTACATTTCTGTTCCGTTATAGTCCCTAACAAAAAAAAAAGATGTGCTTGTTTGAGAAATTTATAAGTTAAGATGTTAAAAAGCTTTAATGGTATACTACTGACTGTAAACATTTCAAATTACTGTTTTAGTAAATTTAAAGCAAAAAATGCTGATGCAGTAAGGTATGGTTATTGGCGACTCATGTGAATAGTATTGAACTTTAAATACTAATTCAAATATTGATTTTGTTAAAAATAATGAAAATAGTGGGAACATTTGTTATAAAAGTAGTTTACAACTATATAAATGTAATAAATAAGCTTACCTTGCTTAGCATCTGCCATTGTCGAATATTCATGGATTTAAGATGACACAGATTAACACAAAAATATGAGTGGAACTGAGAATGCTACTTCTATGACACAGACTAATGCATATAAGAATCTACAAGCAAAAGGAATAGAATAAAAAGCCAAAACGCGCATGCCAAGGTTGAGTCAATGGAACGTAACGAATTAAAAACATTTGTTAACATTACCAAGGATTTTTTAAGATTAAGTATTTTGTCAGAAATCAAACATACAAAAAGTTAAAATATTTCTGATGATTACATGGACAATATTTAGATTAAATTGAATATTATTGTACAAATCATTGTCTTCAAGCTATTCAGCGATGGTAATAACCCGTTTCATTTTAGATACACTAGTAGTTTTAACTACAAATAAAATCATGAAAATATTCCTAAGAGTGGACTATTGTCCAATTTGTTGTCAGAGTCAGACCGTTAGTTAAAACTAACTTTTAATTTGTTATAATATCTTTTAGTTATACATGTACTATATTAAGACACTCCATTCCCCACTGTCCGTTGAATTTTAGGGGCATTGCGTGCGAATTAATTCGAATAATGAATTCAATTAATTTTATAAGTTATACTTCCCATTGATATAAAATCCTGAAATTGGTACCGAAAGTTCGATGTGCGAGTTCGACAGACTTTGGCCGGTTTTTTATAAAATTAAAGGTATCCCGTCATAAATGATAATATTGTTCTGTTGTATATTTTTAGAGGTAGTATAAATACATAAAAGATATAAACATTTTTTAAATTTTAAAGGGATACCGTTATAAAAATACTCTTAAATATATTTTTTATTTAAATAAAAGTGTTAGGTACGGTACACTAATAAATAATAATACACAATATTATCATTTATGTCAAAGTCACTTTAACATTGCAATGTCATTAGCCATGACAATATGATTGTCAGTAGTTGTCAGTTCATATCAGTCATATTTTATAGTCATGGAAAATAGTAATTTCAGGAGTTAAATTGCATTTTAATGAAAATATCCGTGCTGTGGGTCAAAATTTATCTCTTCTAAACAAACATTCCAAATTAGTTGTAATAAGCAAAAGTAAATGATAGTTATATTATTAAGTTTTTCGTGTAGTATTTGAGCTAGTGGTAATAAAAAGTTCTACTACAAGAGAAGTTGAAAACAATAAAGTGTTAAAGCGTGGTGATATCGAAATATTAAAAAGGAAAAGGTAAGTGATGTTGAATATTAAAAAGAAACAGTAGGTAGGTAGGTAGGTAAGTATATATTAAAAACGTTTTTTTCTTTTTTTTCAATATAAAAGAAGTCAGTAGTTTTAATATGAAATATATATCAACATGGCTATATATACATAAAATTGAATATATACCAGCGCTACTAAGTGTCGTATTTGAATATAAAGTAAGAGAAATATATATATTTCTTTATTTATAAAAAACAGATCAAATGCTTCATCTGCACAATAGTAGCACTAATAATATGTGATCTTATATATTAGTCTGTAAGCTATTCATTCAATATAAAGTAGTATATAAGTATGTATGAAAAATAATACATTTAAAAAGACCTAGAAAACAATATTTATATATGTAAAGCTGCTTCTTACTTTTTTAGTAAATACAATGGTTATTGTAAATATGTAGCATACTAAACATAATTAAAATGAAATAACACAATTTAAACCTACCATCAACCTTATTTCTTATTGCCCTTTTTTAAATTTGTCTCTTGTACATCAATTGAATTGTTTCATAAAATTTAAGACATTTATTTTTGTTCTTATTAGGATCATGTGTATCCTAGTTGCAAAAAAGTAAACAGACAGAACTTAGTATTAGGATATCTCATCCCCCACACACCACCTAATCTTTAGAGACATTTTGTGTTGAGTGGTAAAATTACTGCTGCTTTGCTGCTTTGTCTTGTTTACCACAGGTAAGGAAATGAAAAACTCATTCCCCCACTGGCAAAAGAATTTTTAAACTCAATGTTATATTATTAATGTTGATGTTATTCCTAATATACAAATGTATGTGCAACAACATATCTTAATTAAGGTTTTTTTCAAAACTATGTTATTAGTTTTTTAGTAAATTAAGTAACAGTCATAGACAATCATTAGCAAAAAACACATATAACTTTATATTTTTTTTTAAAAGTTCAGTAAGATAATTTGACATTGCCATAATTGACATCTGTAAATCTTTATTAGTGCCTAATTATTAAAATTAATTTCCTATCTTATCCTATTTTGAAAAATAAATAAAAAATAAATAACTAAAAAACAAAGACATAAGAAAGGCATATATCTTAAAATATACTATCAGTTATAGTTCAGCTGCATGGTTCAGTCAGACAGTGAATAAATTTAATATAGTACTAAATTAGTACATCATGGCCCAGTGAGACAACATTTTTTTCCTGCCATTTTTTTTCCCCACCTCGATAAAAAGCTTAGTACCACCATTCAACACTGAATATCTTGCTTTCAGCCTCCCACTTAAAAAAAAGATTTTGGCAATGAGTCACCTACTGTGACAAAAGTGTTAAGCTGAAAAAAATAAAATGATTTAGAAAGCTAAGTTATTTTAAACACTGCTTATGTTGGTCAATATGGGGGCAGTGGTGCAGTGTCTGAATTTTACAATATTCTGTGATTAATTTTTACTTGGGGGATGAAAAAAGGAAAATTCGAGACTAGCAACTTCCAACTGGTCTTCTGCCTACTCTGTGCTAGCTAGCTAACAAAAGACATAAAATACTATAATTATATTAGTTTCATTCAACTGCATGAAACTAAACATGTGGAAAGTGATTATTTATAATTTTTAAAATATGTACATTAATCATAAGTAGAGACCACATTATATTTATTTGCATATTTAAATCATTCTCATATTTAATTGCTAATTTTCAAAAATGTTATTATAATACATATTCTATCAATACATTTTCAATATTTTCGTGTATCACACATTAACCAAACCACAGTTATGCTGACTTTAAAAAAATAATAAAATTAGCTTTCTTTTTTATTTGTTCCTAACACTTAGGTATCATTTAATGTTGTCAGTTTTTGAGCATTGTTCTTGCATATCTGCTATTACAAAGCTTTTTTGTTGCATATGATTAGATTATGATTATTATGAATTTAAATTTTACCAACATTTACTATTTCGTTTCTATAATCCATATTTGTCTTCTTCTATTAAACTAGTGATTAATTAATCAACAGACATGGCTTATTCTCGAGTTTTAAATTAAAAAATTAAAAGCTGGTAAAACCAGTAAAAACTATGATTCACAATAACCGTGATTTTCATCATAGCCTACTATGCTAGTGCTGTTTAAGTGTGGCAGTAGGCAACAACTTTCCTTATT
Source organism: Heliconius nattereri (assembly GCA_013403645.1). Taxonomy (NCBI): domain Eukaryota; kingdom Metazoa; phylum Arthropoda; class Insecta; order Lepidoptera; family Nymphalidae; genus Heliconius; species Heliconius nattereri. The sequence goes on along the minus strand of JAAIXI010000226.1, from coordinate 5,324,606 downwards.
TACATTACAAATAGATTAATACCAATATTTTAAATTAAACTCACCAACGAAATTTATTCGAACGGTGACTATTGTTGTTTTCCGATAAATCCCGTAATACATAAACGCGAACAAATATTTTGCTGAGTCAGTTTTCGTGATTCGTTTTCGTTTTGCTTTTGAGCAGTCGTTAAGGTGCCAGCGGTCAGACCGATCGTGTGTGAACAATCGTATAATAATCATAAATATAATAAACGTGTAATTTATTGTGGAATCGAAATTGTTTATGTGATAAGGTGTATTTATTTTTGGATGTACGTGCAATAGAAAATAAATAGTGCAATCATGTTTCGGTGAGTTAAGAAAAGTTTTTAATTGTAGATCAATTATTAAAATCAGCTTCATGCTGTATACTTCACACAGTAGGGTAGACAGAGGTCAGTGTTAAGACATTCCACCCCCCAGAATCAAGTATTAATAACTTTGAATTTATTGTATGACTTTTTTATGATTAGGCTTAGCTGAATAGATTATTAATACGAAATATTCTGTTTTGGGGGTAGAGAAACCGGACAAATCTAAATAAAATTTACTCTATTCTTCATATTTCTTTAAAATTTATATTTCGAAGTCGAAATTTCTATGCCTAGACCGCAGTTACATCACAGAAAACAGATTGTACAAAACAAGGCTTTAGAGCTTCAAATATCGCAGCCTGTATCCCACCTCGGTAATTGCGGTAATTGAAATCCTGCTGAATCTTATATATTAGCATATAGAAAATATTAAATGAAGTATTAAGGTATTAAATCAATGAATCAATAACTCTACATCTATCTAAGTATTACTTTGTATTGGCATGACAACAACGAAATGACACACCGTTTAATAAAATCAAAGAAAACAGCGAAAAAACACAAATAAATTAACTAAATGTAAACATTTTGAACTAAATTAAGGACTAATCAAGACTATCATTTATCATTATAAAAACTTACAATTTCATGAGCGATTATGATCGGAATAGGTCATGTACATACTTCTTTCCTGTCCCGCCAATCCCGCACGACTTATCCTGCAATATGAAGGACCCGAAAATGATGCGGATTGCGTGATTGGAAGCGCTAATTTGCTCAAGTTTTATAAGCCAAAAAAATATTTTAGTCGATACTTATTTATATGTAACTAGCGGACGCGCGCAGCTTCGCTTGCGTATTTAGGGGTGAATTCTAATAACCCATGAAACATGTGTTCGATTAAATATTTTTAAGAGTCTAAATTTCAAATTTTATAAAAATC